>APFE030698776.1:12826-108645 GCA_000404065.3 Pinus taeda | reverse complement strand
TACCTATTAGGTTTCTTACTTTCACGAAAGGTTCCTCGGGGTGCAGCATGTCCTTCATCATCATCAAGTAGCCCCCTAAGCCATGAAGGCCTCTTCCTAGAAGAGGAAGGCTCATGTGGAGGAGGATCAATCGGATCCATGGGTTCTTCTACATCAGGCATCGATTCATCATCCTTTTGTTTTGGTTCCCTGGTGTCAGCTTCTTGAGAGCTCCTCAAAGTTGGAAGATTTTTCACCTTGCTAAGAGCCATATCTTTGTCAAAGGTGACATCATGACTAATTAAGACTTCCCTTTGACCAGCTACATAGATTCTATAGCCTTTAGTATTTTCACCATAGCCCACAAAAATTCCCTTCTTTCCAGATGCACCCAATTTATTTTTTTTGTCTTTTGGCACATGAAAATATATAGGGCTTCCAAAAATTCTAAAATGAGAAACATCAGGTTTCTTACCAGTGAACTTTTCTTCAGGAGTCTTGGAACCCAATGCTTGATGAGGGCATTGATTTTGTACATATATAGTAGTGTTTGTAGTTTCATCCCATAGAAACTTTGGAAGTATTTGATCATGCAGCATGGCCCGGACAACTTCCACAATCATGCGGTTCTTCCTTCCCGCCACACCATTCTACTCAGGAGTATGTGGTGTAGTAGTCTCCCTCTTAATGCCAGCCTCAAATATGCCTAAGTGAACCAACTGTAATATATCAAAGGTCTTGCTTTGGCTTGAAGGGAACGGTCCCTTTTTGAGCTTTCCTTCAGCACATCCCAGACATACACCTCCTTTCTCCACTTGGAATTCGGGCATCCCTATCAGCATTTGTTTTACATCGAGTATAGCTTTATAATGAAGGGGGGCAAACCTCTGATGCCAACGTTTGGACTGAAGAGATGTGTCATAAGACATGACACCTAGCAAACTTCCATCGACCTGATATAATGACCCAAGAGTAAAGGCATCTTTAACATTATTTTTCCATATACGTACCTTGCCATTGCTAGAGGTTACCTTGTAGCCTTTGTCTTCCATCGCCGAGATGGAAACTAGGTTCGTTTTGAGGTCAGGTGCATTTAATACATCCTAGACTTTCTAGCCTTCTTGAATGGTTGTCCTCTTCCTCGATTCCCATATCTCCTCTTACCTTTGCTATTGAATTTTCCATCCCTTTGATTACCATGAGAGGGATTTTGATCATTGTCACGGTGAGAGTCCTTTCTATCAGGGCATTCCCTTGCATAGTGACCTGCTTTATTGCAAATGAAACATCGTCCTTTTCTTCCACTCTTAGATCCAGCCTTTCCTTTTGATTTGGACCTAGAATTATTTCTTCTCTTAGCATGAGAAGAAAAAGCAGGAGCATGACCTTTAGGCATGGGCATTTCTTACTTTTCTACCCTTGTTTCTTCTTGAATGCATCTAGCCATTAATTCCTTGAAACCAAGAATTACATTATTGTTCATAATATTATTCTTGAATACGTACCATTCAGATGGTAATCCTCCAAGAGTTGTGAGTGCTATTCCTTGCCATTGATAGCCTCCCCAATAGATAGGAGATCATTCCTGATTTCGGTGAACCTTAAGAAGTATGCTTGCATACTCTCATCTTTACCCTTCTTAATTTCCTTTAGCTTATTTCTAAGAAACAAAAATTGATTTGCATCATTTACTTTAAATAAACTCACCAATCTATCATAGACTTCCTTGGAGGTGTCCAGTTTAGATATGTAGGCTACCAAGTGCTTGTCGATAGAATCTCGGATGATCTTCTTGTTTTGATTTCTCCTTTTTTCCATTTGTTCCACACAACAGCGGATGCATTTGCTGGAGGCTCAACAATATTGCCTCTTACATGGTCCAGCACTCCTTTATCTTCTAGGGTTAGATCTATAGACATCTTCCATCCATGGTAGTCAGCTTTCTCACGGAGCTTGTCTTCGGCAGGAAAGAGTGTTGAGGAGCCCATCATTCTTTTAGGATAGCCTTGCCAATCTTCTCTTCAGCAATTGCTCTTGCTCTTGCTCAGGATTTGCCTTCACCTCAGCTCTAATTCCATGTTAAGTTATGGTATGTTCTATGCTTATAACATTTTACTTCTTTTTCTTATTATATTCCACAGATTAGCAATCACATGTACATAAAGTAAAGTGCAGATAGAACATTAAACGATCGACAGAAAACAAGCCAAGACAAGAGACACAAGATGTGGCGGCTAGCCAGGGACAAACCCCACAATGTGTGGGGAAACCCTTTGATCAAATATTCTTTTATATTCCATAATTCAGCAGAGGGAAATAGTACAATAATCTGATTCATATCAGCAGTAGCAAACCCTAGATTAGCAGCATCAGCATTAGCGGCTTCATTATCAAACTAGGGCAGACATATCTCACAAACCGATCGTCGGATTGACTTCATTCCACCACCAAAAGTTGCAGCTTTCAGAGGAGTTTCAGATGAACCTACAATGTAGTTCAGATGAGGAGATTTTCTACACCACGCAGGTCAATCTTTTCTTCTACAGTTGCAGCTTCAGTTTCAGTAGTTTCCGGCTTCAAACTAGGGCAGTCGATATCTTGCAAACTGTTCATCGAATTGACTTCATTCCACCACCAAAAGTTGTAGCTTTCAGAGGAGATCTAGATGGACCTACAGTGCAGTTCTAAAGAGGAGATCTTCTAGTCCACGTAGCTCAATATTTACTTCTGTAGTTGCAGCTTCAATTTCAGCAGTTTCTGGCTTCAAACTAGGGCAGTCGATATCTTGCAAACCGTTCATCGGATTGACTTCATTCCACCACCAAAAGTTGTGGATTTCAAAGGAGATCCAGATGGACCTACAGCATAGTTCTAAAGAGGATATCTTCTAGTCCACTTAGGTCAATCTTTACTTCTGCAGTTGCAGCTTCAGTTTCAACAGCTTCCGGCTTCACATGTGTGAGAGAGAGACCCATATCTGCGCAGTAGAGAAGAGACTCATTTCTGCGCAGTAGAGAGAGAGAGAGAGATGTGATGAGAAGAGTGAGTGAAAATGAGGAAAAGTCCTCTTATATTTATACACAACGTTGGTGTTTGAAAAAGATGCGCTTGGGCTTCGAGCCTACTGAGTTGTAGGTTGGCTTGATAATAATTCCATAATCAAAATAAATTCATATCTCCATGAATACTTATCGGAATCAGATTATCTTTATATCAATACTACTCCTCTCAACAAGAGGAATCTAATAAAAATATTATCAGCCATGAATAAGATGACCCACATGAAGTTTTTCCCTGGTTGCCAATTTTAACAATGAGGAATCCGAGTCACTGGAACTCAACGGATCTTCCACAATGAGTGGAGGAAGTCCTAACAATAGTCTAGAGTGACGATGAGGGCCGGATGTAGACACGATGACTGTTAAGTTTTATCAAATAGATTTTAATGTGATATTCTTTAAATTCTTGAAAATGATAGCACTCAGGTACCTAAAAATAAAAAATAAACTAATATAGCAATCAAAAAACAGAGGGAAAGTACCTCATCTGATAAGCACCGATCACTGGAGATGAAACCCAGTATCTCAATTAATAACAGAGAAGGATGGTCAAATGTATGATTACGGTTACTTTAGAGCTTCACCTAAACCTCAAATTGAGGGGCAAAGTACTCTCGTGAAGACGAGCACCCTCCCAAAAACTGAAGACAAAGTAGATCCGTCCATTTTAGGTACTAGGACAGCCCATCCCAGTCACCTTGTGTAAGTGCCTAGAAGTCTTGGCCACTAGAGATACATCAAATCATAGAAATTACCAGTAGGGACATAGTCGTAGACAGCATGCTGTGTGGGCAGGAAACCTGAGTCTTCGACTCAGTTTGGAAATCCCTGAAGAGACACCCAGTACACAGAATGCCCAAAGGATTTGTAAGAGAAGGTGGGCTACCTTCAATTACAGTCTGATGTTGTCTCGTATTTCGCTTCGTTGTTAGTGGATTGGTCCTGGTAATATGAGTGCAGAAGGATTTTTCACTCATTAACGACACTAGTTTTGGTTTTCAACCTTGGGAAGTTCACTCACATGCTTATCCCAAGGTCCTAGCCTAGCTAATGTTGGTTTGCTCAAAAGAGTAATGATTGATTTTAATGTAAATTTTAAGTGTACTTGATTATTTGTCTTTGGTAGGGGTGTTGACCTATGAATATGGTGAGACTCTTGACTCAATAAATCATGCAGAACAATGCTCTGATTTTTTGTTTTCAATTTCTTATGCAAACAAGTCTTATTCTACATATTCATCTTTTCACATATTCATGGATTCATCTATGCATCTAAAGCCATTCAACACTTGCATAACTAAAAGATTCTTTTCCCAATATTTCCTAACAACTACTGAAAACCAAAGTGAAGAATCTTACAACTATTTCGACAGAAGGATGAATACAATTTATCAGTCTTTCTTTCAAAAAAATGTATTTTAAGAGATAAAAACTAAATTTTTTTCCTAAAAATGAATTTTCAGGACACCAAATTTGTTAACATAATATAGTTTTAGATCTTACTTTAGCCCATGAGAAAATTTCCCCCCCTTTTGGTCCACAGAAGCTACTGGAAATCATGGAAATGGGAGACTAACACTGTATTCCAGTGTAAACAGAGAGTTAGTTGGGCCACTAATGCTCCCTGTACACAGGCACAGTGCTTTATAAAGCTCTGTTTGGCCTGGCAACCTCTGTTAGTGAGGGAAATAGCTCAAACAAATGGCCTTTAGGATCAGTTTCTGAGCAGAATGCAAACTAGTAGGGTGTAACAAGATAGTTGGCGGATCAGAAAAGGATTTGAAGAAGTAGGGAGCTCTTAGAAGAAAGAGAAGAACTAAGAGGAGTCCGGGTAAACCAGGAACTAGATGTATAGTCCTCAGCGGAGTCGCAAATTCTGCTATGGGGTAAAATGCACAGTGGATGTGGAATGAAAACTACCCTCAAAGGCCTTCCCAGGACCTTTGACAGACTGTAAGATTATCTGAAAAAGTTACCAAGTTACACACATGTTCATCTATCAAACAAAAATTGACAAGGTATGGAAAGAGGATCACCTTTAGTTCCTTCTATATTTGTTTGGAGATCTCTATGCGAAAAGAAGAACTCCTTCAAGGACGGATCCAAGACAATTCCTGCACAAAGGACAAGGTAAACCAATCACGGGATACACTCTTGAAAACTAATGTAAGAATGCACAATAAACATATATTAGTGTATAACTTAACTACTCATCTAGACAAGCATCAGAATGAACAAATCAATGAACAACATTACCGACACTATGGAGTAGGGACCACAACTACAATTCTATATTTATAGTGGAAGAGTGATTACAATCATCCGTTGTATCAGCCTTCCCTTGCCCCTTCTTCCTCTCTCTCTCTCTCCCTCTTTCAGCTCACTTCTTCAAGTTTATGATAGTTCACAACAGCTCAATGGGCTATCCTTCCAAATGCTCTGACCCCTTTCACAATGGCCCTATCGCTGCTTATGTAGCAATCAAATTAGGGTTGTCAAGCTCCTCCTAGAGTTCATTAGGGCAAAAGCCATGAACCTACCCTATTTTCAAGCTTTTTCCAATTCTCCTTCATTCTCAGATTGGAATTTCTCCAAATATTTCTATTTTTGGAGTTTCCTTGCTTTTCTTGAGCAAATTTAGGGATAAATATCTAGATATTTGTGAGCAGATTCGTTGGCTTAACCCTCTGAACTTTTCTTAGGTTCACTAACGCTCCCCCTAGTCTAGCAACTTGAGTTAGCAGGGTGACTAATGCTCCTCTATGCTTGGTAACAAGCTTTATAAAGCAAGTTAGTAGTGTGCAGAGAGCGTTAGTGTGGAATCAAGGCCTGCAATTGTGGTCTTTGCTTCAGTCATCTTGTCTTTCACCTTTGAGTTGATGAGGAGGTCATTTTGTCCTATAACAAGGATCACACAGGTCTTCATATTCCTCCAATTTCATCCTTATATCTAATGTTTTTCCCTCAAATAATTAACCTACTTATCCTAAGTTAGTTTATGTTATGAATATTGCAAGACTGACACTCAGACAACCAACGAGTATTGGACACTTTATGAGCACATGGTTTGATCCTCTCAACATGACCCTTATTCTCTTGGAAAATAAATCGTGGCCTCAACCTTTAACATAGATCCTAAGTTGTGGTTTTACTATTATAAAGTTAATAAAAAAATTGTAGAGAATTTTCAAGTTTTGAAGAGAAATTATTTCCTAGGTATAATCTAGAAATGATATAATAATATCCATTTAGAAAATTTAACCTTACTCAATGTTGTATTACTATTGACCTTGATGGAAAAGTGCTCCCATGATCTGACTTTTCTCAGCTATAAGAATTGACCAAGATCTTTTACTTCTGTGATGTTAGAAAAATTGCATGTGAAAGATTATGAAGAAGCAAGGTGTGCATACTTTAAAGAAGAGAAAACATAAAGGAAACTATCAAATCAAAGAAAGAACACAAATTGATAATGGAGTTGACCTAGTGTGGGTTACGTCTTTGATCCAGGTATCAAGAGTGACGAGGCCTCTTCATTAAATGTCACAATATGATGTTAAGTATGAGATGCATTCTTTGTCAATACAAGGAATTACTCCCTTAACTAGAGTGGCATGTCTCTCCACAAGATGTTATTCTATAAGAACTATCACTCATAAAATCTCTCCTTCAGCATGACAAAATATCAAACTATCGCATGAAGTGGCATACAAGGATCCTCCAACATAATGGAAAACAAAGATCTTAACATAAAATTGTCTTATAAGAAAAATTCGAAAGAAGACATGGCATCAATGCATACTGTACCTCCAATTCCAGGGATGGATGAAAAATGCACACCTCTACTGAAGAAATGAACTACACAATTGAATTCCTGGAAAAACATCATGAAATTTGATTGTAAAATTGACCCCTTTCTCACTTGGTCAAATTTGGGCTTCCCAAGAATCTCAAAGATTCCTCAAAGACTCTCTTCTGCAATGTGACTGAAATTTGGTTGCTTATAAGAAGAAACTAATCACAACATCACGTTCCTTGCAAAAAACTGATAAAAAAAAAAGAGTATAAAGTTTGCCTGGTTTTGAAGCTATCATTTTCGGGCCTCTAGGGAATCTTCTAGATTTCATGCAGATTCTTACGTCATGGTTCCACTGTTCAACGTCTATCACGAGAAAAACTTCTTCTCATATTAGAAAAATGACCACAACATTAGAATCTTGGTGAAATTCTGATTAATTTGAGTATAGAATTGGCATAATTATGATTCTATAAAAAATTGGCTCTGAGGAATCTAAAAGATTCCTTTAATATTCCTTTAGTTCATGGTTCCACCACTAAAATCATGGTTCCACATCTCAACCTTTGTTCTATGGGCATGTCTACCACTTTGTTTCCTCCATTCTCTATTGGGTGCACCAGAGAAAATGGGTTTATATTATTTTCATTGCCATTGATTTCAAAGCTGGGCCTATTAGGCTATTGGCAGATGGTCAAATTTGGACAGGGTAGTCCCGTGTTCCCACCCCATGGCCTCCCCAAATACGGCGTATTGTTTTATATTTTTGGTGGGATTTTTGAAATTTATAGTGCATTATGTTAATTTGAGTTGGTGTTGGTAATGGGGCCACCGCTTTGGCAGGACAATGGCCAACATGGGTTCGAATCCCATTGAGAAGCTTGGAGGAAGAAATAAGGAGTTGTAAGGCAAATAATGAAAGAATCACACAGGCACATGAAAGGCTAGAAGAGGTAAATGCAATCATACTTTAGAGTTTGTCAAATTTACAGTGACAAGGACCACATCGGATTAACTATGAGAAGGAAGATTTAAGTAATGGGGCATATGGAGGTAGGCCAGATGGTGGTCATAGGTTGAATAGTGATGGCACGGTCAGAGATGGGAAAATTTTGGACACTCAATATAGGAGAAGGGATAGTCACAAGTACCATTCTAGTTATGGTTCTGACCTAAATGATGACCTATATTGTTATCACCCTTATAGGAGAAGTGATAAAGGGTATTTTCGAGATGACTTTAACAAAGAAAATCCACATACTTTTGATGGAGTGGCAAATAAATCACAAGATTCAGAGGCATGGTTGTTAGGCATGAAGAAGTTCTTAAGATTGCATGAATATTTGGAGAACATAAAGGCTAGAGTGGCTACATTCAGTCTCAAAGGTAAAGCATACCTCTGGTGGGAAGACGTGAAGAACGCTAGAGGTATATGTGAGGAGGATTTGACTTGGAATGATTTTGAGTAGCTATTCAAGAAGTATTTGTCTGAAAGATACTTTGATGACAAGAGAAAGAATTTTATGAGTTAAATATGGGATCCATGACAAATGATGAGTACACTAGAAATTTCTTGGAGTTGCTGACGTTTGTGCCTTACCTCAAGGGGGAGAAGGAAAAGATTCAGAGATTCACCAATGGGTTACCGATGGCATTCAAAGATAGATTGAGTTCGACAAGCCTAGATCATTAGAGGAGTTGTTATGAACAATTGAAGCATAGAATTGAGACTAAGCTAGACTAGAGAGGTAATACAAAGAATAAAGGAAAATGGGACAAGAAGCAAGTGAGACTACATGATTCAGGTAACAAGGAGAATGTTGCACCACATAAGAGGATCAACGCATTGGATAGAGGACAGGGGCACAAATTTGAGGATCAAAATAAGGAGCTAATGCAATGTTGGACTTGTGGAGGAGACCATCATAGTAGGCATTGTCCACAGAATTAGCACAGTAGACCTCAGATATATGGTGTGCAGGACACACAAACTATTGGGGATGTTGGTTAGATTATTCCACATAACTATGCAACATTGGATAAAAAGCATGTAAAGTATGAGGAATCTATCATTGAGATGGATGGTAAGATTTATCGTCAATTTATTTCTATTTTCATTGTCCGTGGATCTAATTATAGCTATGTTAGTCTTGACTTGGTGGATAAGTGTGGTTTGAGTAAAGAATTGCATGTTGAATCTTGCTTAGTGCAGTTGGCTACATGTATGAAGAAGTGAATTCATCATTTGGTAAGAGCTTGTGGATTTTATTTGAATGGTATGCCTACTACATCACACTTGAATGTATTATCGTTGGGTTCATACAAAATGTTGTTGGGCATATACTGGTTGTATATTCATAGAAACAAGATAGATTTTTATGACAAATCCATTGAGTGTGTTATTGACAATGAAGAACCAAGAGTCTTACAACGTAAGATGAAATCTACATCAGTTATGATGGTGAAAGTTATGCAAGTAAAACGTAGTCACAGGGAAGGGTGTAAGTTATTTTCAGTGCACATTTCCAGTGATAAAGGTAAGTAAGTTTATTATGCAGATATGTTGAGAGAGTACTCCTTTTTATAGTATTTCAAATATGTATTTCCCGAGGACATTAAAAAGTTACCACCTCATAGGTAGGTCTACTTTTCTATTGAGTTAGTGCTAGGGTAAGCTCTAGCATCAAAAACACCTTACAGTATGAGAACACATGAGTTGGTTGAGTTAATGTTGCATCTAAGGGAAATTTTGGAGAAGGGATACATTACGCCAAGTGTATCACCTTGGGGTGCACCCGTATTGTTTTTGAAGAATAAAGATGGTACTCTTAGAATATGCATTGACTACATGCAATTCAAAAAAGTGACCATCAAGAACATGTATCCATTTCTGAGGATTGAAGACTTATTTGATCAACTGAAGGAAGCAACAGTGCTCTCAAAGATTGATTTGAGCTCCATATATCATCAAGCATGCATTAAACAGGATGACATTTACAAGACTACATTCAGGATCAAGTATGGGCATTATGAGTTTTTTGTAGTTCCATTTGGCTTAACTAATGATCTGGCTACATTTATGTGCTTGATGAATAGTGTGTTGTGTCCATATTTGGATAAGTTTGTGATGAGCACCAGTATTGCAGCAAGAATGTTGCAACTCCTAGAGCTACCATCTTTACTTTATCAACGCGAGGTTCATACAAACTTTGAGGTGACAATGTTGTATATACAAGTACAAGTGATGGTTCTTCCTTTTTTCACTATTTAGCTTGCAAGAGACCACTAGGGCTTTCAATATAGACTTCTATGGATTTAGAAGAAGCTTGACTGCTAATGAATGAAAGAGATATCTACTCTAGGAGAAATCGTATCTACTACAATTAAAGAAAATGACTAAAATCCTATGCTAAAACACATCCTTCTCTAACTAACTGTCAAGAAAATATGATTTACAAAAATTCCAAACCAACATGTATGAAATGCTACTATATAAAGCATGGAAGTTAAAGACATCAAACATCACTACTGTGCAAGTAAAGGATTGAAATAAATATGTTTTGTTATTTTTATTCTTTTTCTACAAGTGTAAACCCTAATCTCTTTTGGTGATGTGGCAGGTGGTTTAGCATTGATGGTGGATGGTTGGGAGGTTTAGGAGATGATTGGAAGGTTTGGGAGACCCTTGGGTGACCTTGTGTGGCTTTCTAGAGGTTTTCCCTCAATTCAGCCTCAAAACAGGTCACTACAAGAAAACCTACACGATGTACTAGAAACCTACATGATTCCATGTATTTCTATAGGATACAACCGAGAGAAAAATGATGGTTGATAGAGGTGATGGAAGGCTTAAGGAAGGTGGTGGATGGGTGGAATCGAGTAAGAAAATGCCTAGGATCACTCAAAACTCAATACCAAGGTTAGGAGATGGTTGGATTCACTCAACATGCTTGGAGGAATTTCTATGTATAATGATGAGATTGGTGAAGGTCTTGGTGAAAGAAAGGGATGACTATGAATTGATGAATTTGGGAGGTGGTTTCATGATATGAGATCCCTTTAGATTTCTAAAGAACCTTCTCTGCGTCAAACATTTATAATTTCCATAAAGTCATGTAAACAAGAAGAATTCTAACAAGCTAGAAAAGCAGAAATTAATGGACTAGCTATCTACTTCATGTATGACGAAAATTGTTGAACATAATGGAATCATGGGTGAGATCTACTGAAAGGCTGAAGATGGAAGAGATGGAAACTAAATCCTATGCTTGCAAAAATTATCAAATGCTAGTTTAAGTACAACAAACTCTAAATCTTATGAAGAAATGGAAACCTGTCTTTTTGGGGTTGCTTAAGGGTCTTTTCCTCGAATCATGATCTCTGAGAGAAGACGTGAGGCCAAGACACGCACTGATAGATTTGTGGTGCTCCTTTTATCTCTTCTACCCTTCTACTGAAGTAAAGCATGAATGGAAGCAAACTAATAATCAACTAATCAAATCCGCAATACTTGCAATGAAATACTTCTAGAGAGAAATGTAACCATGAATCTATGAAAATAAGCTAAGCATACATATACAAGAAGAGGAGCCTTTACTACTAAGGTTGGGCCCTAACCTAAGAGCTTCATCCCTCTCACTCAACTCAGTTCTAGATCAACAAAAATCTCATTTTCATTATCAAAACAAAAAAATACATCAATATCTTCCACAAGTCTGGAGCTCAAAAATAACTAGTGTTTTTGCAACCAAAATCTGAATCCGAATGGGGCTCTAGGCCTCTCTACTTATACAATTGAAGTCCCTAATGACTTCCTTAAATTTAGGGAGGCTCAGCTCCCAAACTCGAGATGGACTAACTCTTTGTTTTTCACTTGCTCGACTGCCTTTTGATCTTCATGGCTTGGCTTCTTGCACTCTGAGTTGGTGTGATTAATGGAGGAATATTCAAGTGGGGGAGAAGTAAATGAGGAGGATTTACCTCCTACAATCTCTCTCCCTTGTCCATTCAAGTTTCAAACAGTAGTCTTGCCAAAATTCCTTGATTTTCTCTTCCAAACCTGCATTTAATGCATATTAGTCCACTAGGCATAATATCTCACTTTAACTCATCTCATTAAACAAAATATAATGAAAACATTTAATAAGTTATGAGAAGAGTTTATTTTAATAAGCTAGGAGGTGAGTTAAGGCCCATATAATTACCCAATGATGGGGCTCATCATCACCCCCTACAGAGAGTGTTTCTTGTCCTCTCAGAAACTCAATCAATATCCATGTCTTTCATAGCTCTAGTGGCTTTCCTAACATCCCATGACTTTGTTGTGGTTTCTTCTTCTTGTGCATAGAATCCTACCTTCTTTTCTACCTCCTCCCACTGCCTTCTTTCTTCCTCTTCCTTCCTTCCTTCTAACATCCCAATGAGAAGTGGGGGATTGAGTTTCAGGCCAATCCCAAGTGACTTTGAGCATTTGGATGGATTGCTTGTACATGGGTGTCATGTTCAGTGCTTCTCTCATCCTTTGAGGAGAGTGGTATTATCTAATCTTCAAACTGTATGGCAATGTATTCCATCTCCTTATGCAAGCTTCCATGTTTTCATCCCCTAATAATCTAAACCTGTCCTCAAAATGTGTAATTTCTTACTCTTGGGCAACAAGATACCTGGGTTGAAATTAAGGATCATTTGAAATTAAATTATGTGTACCGATGAGTGCCATTAGATTGTATTTATTAGCTATGATCATAAGAGGCTCTATTTTTTCTCTTGCCAATACCTTCTTCATTTTTGTAGCCCTTGCTTTACATTAGGGTCCCATACATTCATGTCTGTCAAGGCCATCTTATGCAAATAAAACTCAGACATCTTGTCCCTATTTTCCAATGTGCTTTGATCACAAAGATCAATGAACTGTCTATAATCTTGGAATGGCATAGTTCCTCTTTGTGCTAGGGTCTTGATTTGGAACTACAACCACTATTCCTTAAGGTATAGTGCATAGGATTTAGCTGGCATCCTACACTGGATTGCTTCCAAAGAGAGATTGGCCATGGATGCCAATTGATTCTCTATTTCTTGCAACTGTCCTTTCAACCATGTATTTTCTGCCTCTAACTGATTTTTCATGGTGGCCTCTCTATCCCTCAAGATACTTGGCTCTCCACCCATCTCTTTGAGCTTCTCTTCCATATGACCAATATCCCCCACTGCCTTGGAATTGGAAATTTGCATCCATCTATGAGTTCTCACTCTCTCTTTCTCAAGCTCAAAGAATAAAGGAATGGAAAATTTTTGTGGAATGACCCTTCCCCTCTCAATAAATCTATAGTATGAGTCAAGTTTAGGTGGAGGACTAGGCTCCTCTAGCTCTCGATCCTCTCCCTTTGTTTCTAGCTGCTTACTTCTTTCCTCATCCAATTTTTGAGTTTCCTGTAGGTTTAGCAGACTTTCCTGTAGGACTGTCTCTACTTCCTATAGGTCCTTCTATGTATCATGTAGGATGCCTTTCCCTTTTGATGAGGTAGACCTAGTTACATGCCTTATCGCATAGGTGATAGGAGACTTAGGGGAGGTTTGGGCTGAGGATCCTTCTTCCTGAGTTTTATAGGAGGAACCAGCTTCTCCTGCTATTTAGGCGAGTCCTCAATAACAATGTGAATATTTGTTGGAGTTTGGGGATTTCCTTGCCTTATCCTTGTGCTTTTCCTTGTTTTGAACTATAAGGGGGTCTGCCTCTGTCTTCTACCTTTTTGTTTGATAAGGGTGCTAAGCGCAGTGAGGGAAGTTATTGCCTGTCTCTGAGTTGGGTCTAGAGACACCCGAGGTGACTCCTTCTTGTCTTCTTCCTCCTCTTTTCCATTTCCCTTTTCCTCTATATTTTTCCCCTCTTCTTCTCCTTCTAGATCCTCATCTTGTTTATCAATCTCCTCCTTGACATATTCCTTTGTTTCCTCATCACCTTCCTTCTCTTTCTCCTCTTCTTCCCTCTCTTCTATCTCATCTTCATCCCTCTCTACCTATTCTCCATCTGTTTCAATTTCTTCCTCATTTTTTTCACTGACATGAGGTGCTTGCTGTATGTTGGTTGCATGTTATTTTTTCTTCCCTTTTTTTATTGTTCTTTGATGATTAATTTGATGTGCAGGTACTTGGTGTTGAAGATGATGGTGTTGTTGTTGCTATGGAGCTTCTTTTGCCCTTGTATCTTCATGTTGGAATCTTTCTACCTCTCATGCTTTTTATTCTATGGGATAGGCTGCTACAGGATGTCCCGTAGCTCCTTCTCCCTTAGAACTCTTAATCATACACTATGTTGGGATTTTGAAGATGATCACATGGATAGAGAGGAGGTCTAGGAGTGTGAATAATGAGGAATCCACTCAGGTGTTGTTTCCTTCTGCCCTCTTGTTTAATTTTCTCTGTGTTTTCTCTTGACACTGTGAATTTTTTATTTGAAAATTTATCTTTTTATGATGAATGCAGGGGCGATCAAGGTGGAGAGAGGTATGGTACTAAAGTGGTGATGTAGGGATGTTATTTTTTTCACATCGTAGGTCATTTTCTCTCCCTAGGGTCATTTCCTATAAGATTCCCGAGCCACTGAAATTCCTACAAGATCATCCTATATGTTTTCAGGGGATCATGCCGGTTTACAGGGGATCCTGTAGAAAACACAGTCGCCTTGTAAACAGAAGAAAATGAGTGAAAAAATGAAAGAAATGGTGGAGTGATGAATGATGATGGGTGGAAAAATAAAATTGTGAGTGAAATAGGTCCCTTTTTTTTACTCTCCTTTGTTCTCTAACCGTCCTACTGCTAACCTGCAAACAAAATATTTTCATGATTTTTTAATTTTTTCTCCTTTTTGTATTTTTTTGCTTTTTCTTTTTTTGACTTTTTGTAAGACAACTAGTTTGCCTCTGAGAGGTTTTCATTCTGGATTTTTTCCCTGGGCACCTCAAGAGAGGTTTTCACTTAGGGATATTTTCACTTTTTTTTTTTTTGACACCATTGGGCCACCCCAAGAGGTTTGTAGCCCACTGGTGGGACTCAGGTGCCTCATGGAGGTTTTCACCTGAGTCTTTATTTTTTTTCTTTTTTTCATTGATTTGATGAGGTAGGAGCTTAAACTTGCTCCACCACCATCACTATTTTATTTAAACCATCAATGAACTCTTGCTTTGACAATGGCCTCTTGTAAACTTTCAGTCTATGCCCATTAACAAGTAAAGGAATGGCCTCTGCATCTATTGTCTTGATCTGCACTGAACCATTATCATAACATCTATCTATGGCATAAGGCCCCAACCATGTCCTTAACTTGCCCTTACATTATTTATATCTGCAATCATATAAAAAGGCCCAATCACCTTCTTGAAATTGCTTATCCTTGATGTTCTTATCATGCTAGATCTTCCTCTGAAGTTGAGCTACCTCTGTGTGTAGGAGGACCTGCATTCTGAATTCATCTAATCCATTTAACTAAAGAAATCTCTCTTCTTGTGCACTACTGTGATCTAGATCTAGTTGGGATGCCATCCTCAACGTGTTATACTCAAACTCAATGGACAACAGGGCCTTTTTCCCATAGACTAGCTCATAGGGTGTGAATCTAGTGGTCATCTTCCAAGTGGTATTATAGGCCCAGGTGGCCTCAACTATTCTATCTGTGCAATCTTTCCTGCCACTACTAACCACTTTGGTCAAGATGCTCTCTAGCGCTATGTTAGTCACCTCCACTTGCCCATTAGCTTGTGGGTGATAGGGAGTGGAGGTCCTATGCTTGATCTTGTACTAGCTGAGCAAGTATTTAATCATGCTAGAGGTGAACTGGCTACCTTGATTAGTGACAAGTTCTCTAGGGTATCCAAATTTCTCAAATACATTCTCCCTTAAGAACTCATCCACCTTCTCCTCTGTTGCTGCCTTAATTGCCTTGGTTTCAGCCCACTCAGTCAGATAGTCAGTGCAAACAATGATATACTATTTTTTCTTGGAAGGAGGATCAATAGGCCCAATGAAGTCCATGCCCCACTTGTCAAATGGCTCAAAACACACTTGAGGTTGCAGAGGAATTTCATCTCTTGAAGTGGGCTTTCCCATTCTTTAGCACCGATCACACTGACAAGTATATGTTTTCACATCTTGATGAAGAGTGGGCCAATAATACCCAGCCTATAACACTTTAAATGTTGTCCTCTTTGCTACAAAGTGACCTCCAAAAGGTCCATCATGACAAGTCATAAGGATGTCAAAGACTTCCTCCTCCCTGACACATATTCTAAGAATTTGATATAGGCCAAGTTTGAAGACGTTGCCCCCAATACAGGAGAAGGGGAGCTCTTCCTCACAATCTTTCTTTTCTCTTTGGAGGATAGATTTGGTGGGAACTTTGTAAATACCAAATAGTTTGCTATGTCAACAAACCACGGAGAGAGAACTAAAATGGTGAATAAGTGCTCATCTGGTAACTGATCATCAACCATTCCCTTTTCACCTACAGGAAAAGTTAATTTGAGCATTCACATCAGGTTTATTCATTAAATATTTGATTGCAGCATGGTCATTATGTACAAATGTTTGATAGCCTGTAATATAATGCCCAAATTTGTTCAATGAATGCACAATAGCAAGGTGATCCTTTTCGGTCAAAGTGTAGTTCAGTTTTCCCTTTGACAGATTCTTACTAATAAAGTAAATGTCATAAGGAAATTTCTCATCTATCTAGCCTAGGACTGCACCTATGGCTTTGTGTGAGGCATCAGCATGAATGTGAAAAGGAAGGGCCCAATTTGGGCCTTGAAGAATTGGTGCAGTGGTTAACTTGTCCTTCAAGGTGTCCAAGGCCTCTTGAGAGCTTTTTGACCATACAAACTTAGCATCCTTGGCCAATAACCCAAATAAAGGAAAAGCCAACTTGCTGAAGTCTTTTATAAATCTTTGGTACTATCCAGCTAACCCTAGAAAACTTCTGACATATCTCTGCTTTTGTGGAGGTGGGACCATTTGGATGATAGCTATTTTTTTTAGGTCCACGTGTAGTCCTTGCTGAGATATTGAATGACCTAGCACAGTCCCTGCAGTCATCAAGAATTCACATTTCTCAGGGCCAAGAGACAAGTTCATCTCAATTCACTTGTGCAGAACCTTACCTAAGTTGGAAAAATCCTCCTCAAAATCACCCCCATAAGGTGTGAAATCATCCATATAGATTTCTACCGCATCATGGACTAACTCAGCAAACATACTCAGAACTACTCTCTAAAAAGTTGCAGAAGCATTGTATAGGCCAAAAGTAAGGACCCTATAGGCGAAAATACCCTAAGGACAAGTGAAGTTGGTTTTATCCTGGTCTTCTGGACTGATCTGGATTTGATTGTACCCATTGAACCCATCTAGGAAAGAGAAACACGTTTTTCCTTCCAGACCATCTAGTACTTGGTCTATGAAAGGTAAAGGAAAATGGTCCTTCTTTGTGGCTTTGTTTAACTCCCTATAATCGACACAAATCCTCCACTTACCATTTTTCTTTGGAACCACCACCAAAGGAGAGACCCACTCACTATTTGAGATAAGGTAAATGAATCCTACATCTAGTAATTTTTGTAGTTCTTCTTTGACTATATCCTTAAGAGATGGATTCATCCTCCTTTGGGGTTGTCGGACTGGCTTGCAGCCTTCCTTGATATAAATATGGTGAGTACACACAGAGGGGTGCACTTCCTTACTTTCTCAGTAACTCCAAGCGAAGGCATCAAGGTGTTCCTTTAGTATGTTGCACAACTTTTTTTCTTGGAGAATAGAAAGAGATGGATTGGTTTTCAAAGTTCTCTCGGGACTAAATTCTATGGTTTTGACACATATAGGGTTGGAATTGGCTAATAATAGATCCACTTAATGGTTGTCTTGGGTTTCCTTTAATACTTCCTCTAAGGACAATGTATTGGGGCTTGGACTTTGGAGTATGTGTTCGAAATCATCTTCATCCTGTTGTCCCCCTCCCATGGTTGTTTCTAAGGTATAGAGCTGGGAAGAATAAAATTCATCTTTCTCCTCCTCTTCCAGCCACAAAGGTGATTCATTTTCTAGAGATGGTTGAACAAGAGGGTATAGGACTAACTTCTTAGACATATGCCCATTCTTGATGGCCATATTTCTAGCTCTGTAGCTAATGTAAGCATCAACAGTGGCTAACTAGGGCCTCCCAAGGATGAGAGGGTAACCAATAAGCTTAGCCTAAGGCTGGAGAATGAGGAAATATGCAGAGTATTCACAAGAATCAATGGAGACCATCACATCCTCCACAATCCCCTCAGGGGTCACTATGGAGTGTCTACAAGTTGTAGAATTGTTGTGGTCTTCCTCAATGAACCTTGGAGGTTGAGTTTGAGCATGGTTTCCTTGGTCATCACATTAATGGCAGCCCCAAGGTTGATCAAATTGTGTGGGACAATGGTGCCATTCATGTTCACATCTACTACAAGGCTTCCAGGGTCCAAATAATTTGGACAGATTACCTGCCCCAGCATTAAGTCGGATAGTTGTCTAATGACATTAATGGTAGGGGAATGTCTCTTTCGCCTCCATAGATGCTTGAAACACTTCTCCTTAATCAACTTGTTGTAAATAGGTACATCCTTGACATATTGGAGAAGTAGAAATTTCACACGTATGTTTTTCAATTCTCCCAGAAGTTCAATCTCTTCTGGGCTAGGCTGGGGTAATTGGGTTAATCTCTCAGGAAAGGGTGGTGGATTTACTTTAAGCACACTTTCCTCTCTTTCTTCCTCAACCTCCCTGGGTGGAGGTAGAGGTTGGTTGTTCGGTAGTACTCTCCTAGATCTTAGGTTAATTTCCTGCATCTCCACAACATAAGATGGATATGATTTCTCTCCATTGTATACTTGTTGTGCCTGTCTATTGTTCGGGTTCGGATTTGGTTGGGTAGGAATCTGGGGTTGTTTAGGTGGAGCAGAGTGTAAAAGTTGTGGTTGGGTAGGTGGTGAAGGCAATAAAGCTGGGACATTGTTGTATTGGAGCCTCCACCCCTGGGGCATTGCATTCCACTGAGGTTGTGGCAGAGCATATGGTTGAAATGACTAGCTAGCTAGCTAGGAATGACACTGAGATGAAAAGGACCAAGGAGGAGGTGTAGACCAGGAACGATGAGCATGGATCCCCAATAAGGTATGGATGTGGTCTGTTTGGGGTTGTAATATGCATGGGATGACCCTTGCATGCCCTGCTAGTATGGCCTAGGCACATAAGGTCTCCTTTGGTTTATGTAGCAGAGCTGCTTAGTGACCCGTTCAGCTAAATTATATACATATTTGAGTCCAGGTAAAGATGGTCACTTGTCTATGGAGTGGTTCTCTTCATAGACTGAGCAAATTTCAATAGAATTCAATGTACATTCATTCCTAGGATGCCTCCTACTGCATCTAAGACAAAAAATGGTCAAGGCTCTCTCTTATTCCTCCTTCTTTCTCTTAATGTGCATAATGTCCATATACATGGCAAGGGTTTGCAACATCTCACTTTTGAAATCCTCTAGCATATTTCCAATTTCACCCTTGATGGATGAATTGGAAGAGGATGGAATGACCACAGGTTGACTACCCCTACCCTTTTTCCTGGCTTCCCTAGAATGGTTTCTGAAGACAGTATTGATATCCTTATAGCGTAACTCGTAGATATCCCCTCCTTCTAACAAGTTTAGGGTATCCAGAAGGTCTTCGCTTACTCCTCTAAGCAGGATTAGCTTCAGTGACTTAGGGTCAAGTGTGCAATTGGCCCTTTTGTAGCTAAGCTAGAATCTTTCTTCATAATCTTCTAGGGATTCATCATTGCCTAATGTCATCCTAAAAAATTCCTCTTTATTGTCTTTAGACCTAGAGTAGTCTCGATACTTATTGTTGAAGGCTAGATTCATCTGAGCCTAAGTCGTAATGCTATCTCTTGGTAAAGCCATGAACTAGTGTAAAGCTGCATCCTTGAGAGTGGATGGAAATAGTTTCAATTTCTGCTCATCATTTGTATAGTCATAGGTTTGACATATGACAAAAAATTCAAATAAGAAAGTGTCTGGGTCTTCTGTGGTCAGGACATGGAAATGAGGAGGGGGAGAAGGGATTATATTTTCCATCTTAGTATCCCCATTGGTCTCCCTGATGGGGAAGGCACCCTCAACTCTTTCTCTTTTTCCGCTGTCATTTATGTTTTCAGCCATAAGTTCAGTAGGAATGGGTTTTCCTTATTCTTCTTCCCCTGTAGGTTCTTCAAATATGTCTAGTTGCTCGCCTAAGGGTTCCTCCGGTTCACAGGCACCGAAGAAGAGGGAAGGTTGGTTGTTGGAAGCGGCAAGGTTATTTGGAAAACATTTCCCTAAACTATCCCTATTCCTACGAGGCATGAAAAGAAATGTTATTGTTTAGTTTTGTGATTTTTTTCAAACTTTGAAAGTGATTGCAGAATTGAAAATGAAGAATGAATGAAAACTACTGAATGAATGAAAAGATTAACCACTTGATTGAAATCTAACTTGCAGAATGGAAAGGAAAGCAAAGAATGGAGAATGAAAAGGAAGCAAACTAAATTACTTTTGCAGAAATGAAACTAAGAGCGGAATATTAGAAACAAGAAATAGAAGAAAGAAAGCATTAATCAAATAGTACTCAGACACCTCCCCAACAACGACACAAAAAAGTGATGAGCACCAATATTGCAGCAAGAATGTTGCAACTCCTAGAGCTACCAGTTTTAATTTATCAACCTGGGGTTCATACAAACTTGGAGGTGACAGTGCTATATACACAAGTACATGTGATGGTTCTGCCTTTTTTCGCTATTCAACTGGCGAGAGACCATTGGGGTTTTCAAGACAAACTTCTATGGATTCAAAAGAATCTTGATTGCTGATGAAAGAAAGAGAAATCTACTCTAGGAAAAAGCTTATCTACTGCAATTAAGGAAAATGGTTGAAATCCTATGCTAAAAGATACCCTTCTCTAACTAACTGTTGAGGAACTATGGTTTACAAAAATTCTAAACCAACATGTATGAAATTCTCCTATCTAAATCATGGAAGTTCAATACATCAAACATCACTATTGTGCATGTAAAGGACTGAAATAAATATGTTTTGTTCTTTTTATTCTTTTTCTAGAAAGTCAAGTGTAAACCCTAATCTCTTTTGGTGATATGGCAGGTGGTTTAGCGATGATGGTAGATGGTTGGGAGGTTTGGGAGATGATTAGAAGGTTTTGGAGACCCTTGGGTGACCTTCTGTGGCTTCCTATAGGTTTTGCCTCAATTCGGCCTCAAAACAAGCCACTACAGGAAAACCTACAGGATGTACTAGAAACCTATAAGATTCCCTGTATTTCTACAGGATAAAGCCGAGAGAAAAATGATGGTTGTTGGAGGTGATGGAAGGCTTAGGGAAGGTGGTGGATGGGTGGAATAGAGTGAGAAAATGCCTAGGATATCTCAAAACTCAATACCAAGGTTAGAATATGGTTGCATTCACTCAACATGCTTGGAGGAATTTCTATGTAAAATGATGAGATTGGTGAAGATGTTGGTAAAAGAAAGGGATGACTATGAATGGATGAAGTTGGGAGGTGGTTTCCTAATATGAGATCCCTTTATATTTATAAAGCACCTACTCTACATCAAACAAAAATAAAATCCACAAAGTCATGTAAACAAGAAGAATTCTAAAAAGCTAGAAGAGCATAATTTAATGGACTAGTTGTCTACTTAATGCATGAAGAAAAATGTTGAACATAATGGAATCATGGATGAGATCTACTGAAAGACTAAAGATGGAAGATATGGAAACTAAAACCTACACTTGCAAAAATGATCAAATGCTAGTTTAAGCACAACAAACTCTCAATCTTATAAAGAAATGGAAATATGTCTTTTTGGGGGTGCTTAAAGGTCTTTTCCTCAATTCATGATCCTTGAGGGAAGAGGTGAGGCCAAGGCACCCACTGATATCTTTGTGGTTCTCCTTTTATCTCTTATACCTTGCTACTAAAGTAAAGCACAAATGGAATCAAACCAATAATCAACTAAACAAATCCACAATACCTACAATGAAATACTTCTAGAGACAATTTTAACAATGAATTTATGAAACTAAGCTAAGCATACATATACAAGAAGAGGATCCTTTGCTGCTAGGGTTGGGCCCCAACCAAAGAGCTTTAGCCCTCTGAGTCAACTCAGTGATGGATCAAGAAAAATCTCATTTTCATTACCAAAATAGAAAATTACATCAATGTCTTCCACAAGTCTGAAGCTCAAAAATAACTAGTGTTTCTACAACCAAAATCCAAATCCTAATGAGGCTCTAGGCCTATCTACTTATACAACTGAAGTCTCCAATGACTAACTTAAATTTATGGAGGCTCGGCTCCCAAACTTGAGATGAACTAACTCTTTGTCTATCACCTGCTCGACTGACTTTTGATCTTCATGACTTGGTTGCTTGCACTCCAATCTGGTGTGATTAATGGAGGAATATTCGAGTGGGGGAGATTTAAATGAGGATTTACCTCCTACAATCTCTCTCCCTTGACCAATAAATTTTCAAATCTTAATATTTCCAAAATTCCATGATTTTATCTTCCAAACCTGCTTTCAATGCATATAAGTCCACTAGGCATAATATCTCACTTTAACTCATCTCATTAAACAAAATATAATCAAAGCATGTAATCAGTTGTGAGAAGAGTTAATTTTACTAAGCTAGGAGGTGATTTAAGGCCCATATAATTACCCAATGATGAGGCTCACTAGTTTTTTATTGTTTTCATTGATGATATAATGATATATTCTAAAAATGAGGAGGAGCATGCCAAACACTTCGTAGTAGATTTCAATTTGTTGAGATAACATCACTTGTATGCTAAGTTCAACAAGTGTAGTTTCTTTCAGACTGAGGTACATTACTTGGGGCATGTGGTCTCCAAGGAGGGTATTTCAATAGATCCAAAAACGATTAGAGCCATCATGCAGTGGGTAGATCCTAAGAATGTGGATGAGGTGAGATCTTTCATGGGTTTTGCAGGCTATTATAGGAGGTTCATTGGAAAATTCTCATATATTGGCTATCCTATCATATCATTTCAGAGGAAACGTAAGAAGTTCAAATGGATAAAGGAGTTGAGGCTAGTTTTGAGCAGTTCAAGTTGTTGTTGACACATCCATCAGTGTTAAAGATTACATATACAGACAAAGAATTTGTAGTATGCACAAATGATTGCAAGAGAGGACTTGGTGAATTCCTTATGTAGGATGGAGATGTGGTATGCTATGAGTCATGGAAGTTGAATGAGAATGATCCTAACCATCCCACGCATGATCTTGAGCTGGCAGTGATTATACATGCATTGAAGATGTGGAGACATTATCTTCTGGGAAGGAGATTCACATTGATGAGTGATCACAATGGTTGTTGATATCTTTTTTATCAACCGAATTTGAATGGTAGGCAGGTGTTATCCTCCACAATATCCCAAGGTTGAGAAAGGAGATTGATGGAGGTAACCTCACACAACTTAGAGTTTAGCATCTATCCCTACCAAACCAGAGAGAGCTCCCTCTATAAAGCTCACAGCCAAATATGACTGGAGTGAGAAACAAATATTAGGCTAGGTATTACAACACTATGGTTTAAATATTTTAAGGTTTTGTTGGATCAAGAGTAAAAATCAAGGAACCATGTCAAGTCTCAAGCGTTCAGTTGCAAGAGATAGGAAGGAGCAAGGTAGGTATGCTTTTGCGGTACTTTGGGAATTTTTCGATGTATTTTAGCGTGGAAAATAAAAGATTAAAAATGAGCATGGAAAGAATGAATTCATTTATCAGAAGATAGGTAACATAAACATGAAATTCCTAACAAAACATATCTTAAATTTAAGAATTCTATTTAAAACCTCTTAGGATAATCATTGAGGAGCATAGATATGGAAAGGAGATAAAATTATCATTCATATAAACTATTAACAGAAGAAAAACATTATCACAAACTCATAACACAAGAATTCCTAAATAATAGTTGTAACTCGCCTTTGATTTCTTGTAAAATATGATGAGTACAATCTCCAAAACTTTCACTCTCTGATGTCCAACATTCTTCACTAATACTTCGAAATCTGAAGTATTTATACAATTCTATAGAAAAAGTATCTTGAAACACTCTTCAATATTTATTATAGAATTTCATAAAAATAGATCAAAACTACTAAAATATCATGTGGCTAAATTTTGGTGTTATTCTAGGCATTCTGGTGTAACTGAGGCTTTGAATAAACATTTGTGTTAATCTTGTTGACTGATGAACTGCCTACTGCTCCATTTTTTCTACATTCGGTTCTAAGAATGGTTGGAAGGAATGTTCATTGTTGGCCCCCTTGCTACTGTTTTATTTATTAAAAGTGAGTTAGAGGACCAAATATTCCTCTTCCATTGACCTTCATCACAATCGCAGCTAGATCAGGTCTCTGTAATATCACAATCGCAATACATGACAAAGAACTATAATACTGATTTTTCATGTTTTACAACAAAGGCAGACTTAAAAATTTAAACATCGTAATTTATGAAATATCACATCTAGAGGGCTCATCGCAATCAGAGGCCGAATAGAGGACTTTAAACTATTTCATAATGTTCCGTTGATAGAACCAACACAATAGTTGATTTAAGAGAAACTATATGATTTATCGCATCCAGCATGGGCTTTAACACATCACAATCACATCGCAATCAAGGAGTAGGGCCTTGCAAGGGAGGAACTTCAGATGGTGTGGGATTGTCATTGCAGGATGGAGAATGGGAAGCATTTACAAGATGCAATTGTGGGATTATAATACGCGATGCAACCCAATGTGAGATGTTGTATTATAAATAGTGAGACTATAAATCGGAAGGGTTATTGTGGGACTTATGCAGGATGTGATGCGGGATTTGTTTGCAGGATGGCTGATGGGAGATCCCACAATCGCATTTCAAGAAGTGGGCGTATTACTGTTGTGGGATTATAAAGCGAGAGGCAAAATTGGAACCAATAGTTGGGACCCCGCAAGTCGCAATGGGGAAGCGATGTAAAACATTTTTATATTTCATGTATCATTCACCGATTGCGGGCTATGGTAATACATCATCAGTATTTTCCTTGGGGGTAGTGAGTAATGTAATGTATTGCAAAGGGTAATGTGGATATGGAAAAATGGCTAGAGTTTTATGTATCAAATAGACATTTAGGATAGAGTTTTGGAATTTAGAAGGAATTTTGCATAGTTCCAAGGTATGACAATAGAAATGCGACCAAAGGAATATACAAAGGGTTTTTGGGATAAGGTGGAGTTTATGATATAACATGGAATGGGGTATGATGAAATAATGGGTTAAGTCTAGAGTTTAGGAATTTGGATATGAAATAACTATTTTTTATGATTTTTGACCCTATGAACTAATGATGACTTGACATGGACAAAATGAATAGACTGATCACCATAATGACTATGAACGGAATGACTAACCATGACGATTTCCATTGACCATGAAGTTGAAAGGAGTAGTGATACACTATCTAACCTAACCAGTGACAAAATGTTTTATTTGAAGACCTAATGAAACATAAAACATTGACCAAGGACCCTAACAAAAACTTTTGAAAGAGCACATTTAATAACTGGTGACTGGCAAGACCGACAGACACTAACAACAGGCTCAATGGCTGGCTATGATCAATGAGTTTGATTTCGAGATCTCATATATCAAAGGTAAATAAAACATAGCAGTAGATGGTCTTAGCAAGCGGGTATAAGTAAATAACTTAGCATAGTATAAGATCCTATCAGACATATCTACAAGATAGGACATTACAGGTAGGTCAACAAGATTTCAGATACATGGAGATTATGGACAAGTTGCAACAAAGTACTAGTATAGGTACAAGTGATAGTACATGTAGAGGTACAAGTGATGGTACAAATATAGGTACAAGTATATGCGATAGTACATGTATAGGTACAGGTAATGTTACAAGTACATGTACAGGTATAAGTGATGGTACAAGTACAGATATTGGTACAAGCGCAAGTGTACAGGTAGTGGACTATTTCCTTACAACAGATGGATTGGTCAAGGTCCGAGACATGATGTATGTGTCAGATAGTAGTGATATCAAGAAGGTGATCTTCAGATAGTTTCATGAGAAACCATATTCAGGTCACCCAGGTTATCAGAAGACACTCCCAACAGTAAAGATATTCTACTATTGGTCGAATTTAAAGAGGGATGTAGCAAATTTTGTGCTGAGATATTTCAACTATTAGTGAGTGAGAGGAGAGTGTAAACGTCCACATGGACTGCTACAACTGATTTTGATTCCATAGTGGAAATTCAAAGTCATTTCCATGGACTTCATCATAAGGTTGTAGAAGATAGTGAGACAACATGATTCCATCATGATTATTGTGGATATGTCGACGAAGGCTGTGTTAGTGCCTAGATTTACCTCAGGCTAAAAAGGTAAGCTTCTAGGTCCACATCAAACCACGCCCAGCCTCGTAGCTAGCCCTACGAGGATAGGAGAGGGCTCTCTCCGAGTCAATCTCAGCAAAGATAATCGATAGGGCTGGAGATGACTGATTTTACAACTGATCTTAGGCTAGGTATGTAGTGCAAGGATTGAATTTGAGTTTTTGGGGGTTTTGTATTGGAAAAAGGGAAAGGCAAATTTGGGTCCGGGGATGACACACAATTTTTTGCAGAGTTCTGATTGAGGCAAGACAAGAAATTGTTTTGATGCTTTAGACTGAAATAAATGGAGGGATCATACCGGTGAGGAGCCAAGGAGGGCAAGAGAGTCTCAAGAGTCCTCCTCAAACAGATGAAAACATTGAAAATTAAACAAAACTAAAAGGCAGAGCACAGTAGTGCAGTGAATTCTACCTTAATCTCTCATTTGTTTAATTTCAGAAGCACAGAGAAGGGAAAATGATACACATAAACATCAATGAACTTACAATTATATAGAGAAAAACACCATCAAAACACATATCCACATGGATCCCAACAAGTGCTGCAAAGCCCTGGTCTTTCCTTTGCCAAAAATGCAGAGATAGAATGTACAATGATGTGCCAAGCAATCCCAAGTGTCCAACCCTGAAAATGACTCAGAAAATACATGATATAGACTAGCCCAACAAATTCCCTTGCCTCTAGGGGTCAATCTCATCATTCTAGGAGCTGTTTCAACCAATTCTAAACAAAGCACTGAAATCTAGGCAATCAAAAAACATGTCTCTATATGATAGGAAACTGATTCATTCATTAAATTTTCACTTTTTAGTGAATGAATCTTCTAGAACAAGTAAATATGTGCCAAAATTACATCATAGTCATCAAGTTATATCAAGATATATCAATAATTACATCAAAAAGCAAAACGAGTCAAAACTGGGCAAATCTCTGAGCTGTAAAGTGAAAACTAGGCCAAAATCCTCTATGCACCACGACCAGAATCTCTATGCGTAGCACAAATTTGGGGCTGATTTTGAGGCCCTTCCTCAAGTCCAAATTGAGGCCAAGATAGCTCGTTGGAAATCCCTACCTGTCTACTTTCCAACCCAAGTAGAATTTCTGGATTTGGATATACTTTGCCCCTCCAAAACTTAAATCGCCCAAGACTGCTTCCTATGGGTGCAAAAGGTGGCAGAAAGGTCATTTTTAGGGTGTTTTTGACCCTTTAGGCAACCCAGAACTTGATGAAATCCTTAGGTAATCCATGAACATGAAAAAATTTTGAGGACAAATCCAAAAATGTAAATTTTTGCTCCTGGAGACCTCCCAATTATAAGCGCACGCCAAGTGGCGCTACGCGGTGGGCAGGAAAACCTGTTTTGAAGCCCAAAAAATTCACAATTGACAAAATTTTCTCCAAATTTATTGAAATTTGGGTTGGACCTTCTTTATCAAGTGTCATGTTGGGCTAAAGAGGCATTGGCCAATATCTAAAGACGATCATGCTCCTTTTGCCTCTTTTGCTTCTTTGTTGCCTTCTTCAATTTTGCCTTTAGATTCCTTATTCGTGCCTTGGAACTCATATTTCATGCCCTGTAATGGAAAACCATGTGTCTCAACAATGCTTTATCCCTATCAGCCTTATCCAGCAGTTTCTCCAAGTGGATGTTAATTCTCTCGAGCCAAGACTCTCGATCATCATTAATCTCTTGCTCCAATAAAGTGAATTCAATCCTCCACCTTTGGGCAGCTTGACGATTCTCCCAGATGTTTTGCAATTCCATGATTGCTTGCTAATCTTCAAGCTGTTTGTTCCTCTACTCTAATTATTTCATAGTCCACTTAGTCCTCTCCAAGTCAAGGGACAAGGCTTTGATCTTTTTCTGTTACTCCTGGATGATCTCTCGAAGATGTGCATTTTGCGGGCCCATGTCTGTATCGTCATCCTGAACAAGAATAAAGTCTCGCTCACCTGAAGGCCCCTCGTCCTACATTGGCCTCTTGCCTCTGTCCTGTACCTACACCTGTGTTGTTGATGACGGCAACGAGACCCCTTCCACCCCAGGTGGAGATAGTACTCGTTGGGCTGCTGCAAACAATCCCCTCGTGCCTCTCTGATAGGTGACATATGCCGGCACACTAGTAGTCTCTGCCTCCCAACCTCCATGCTATTGTGAAGGTTCACCCACATCAAGGACAGCCTCCTGATGAGCTACTGAAGCTGTGAAGAACTCACGGGAAATGAAGTCTTCCCATGTGATACCCTGCAAACCAAGCTGATGTACAACATTGATCTTGATGAGCGCATAGTGATAAATGCTATTGTACTGTTGTTCAGGAGTCTTCTTCTGTACAAGAATAGTCATCCTCTTGATGTTTCAGCACATGAAATATGGAATGTTCATCAACCTAACTCTCGTGAAATGCATCAATAACCTGATATGGTATGCATAGAGGCATGAGAAGCAGCCTTCACAACTGAAGTATCTGATAATGAGTCTCATCAATGGCGCATAATATTCCTTCAGAAACCGGAATGGGAATACCTGTTGAGCTACCTCAAATAGTTAGGCCTTATGTAAGGTTCATAATATGCTCTATCCAGCTGTTGCCTCTTGTTCCACTCTTCGCCTATATTCGGTATCCCAGTGGCCTGAGAGATGGTTTCTGGTGTCAAAGTGAGGTTTAATCCAGCAAGAGTAACATGACCATCATGCAGATGTAAGAAGAACAACTGAACTAACTACGAATGATGTTGGATCTGAACAATCATCTCACAATACTGAAAGCATGACTGTTGCTGAAATCATGTTATTGCAAGCGGGCAGGCCTGCAATTGAGTCAAGGAAGTGGGCTCTTCTCTGACATGTCTACCACCCTTACGAGGCCTTCTCGGCTCATTAAGCTCAGTGGTTGAGTCACTTTCTTGCTCATATTCTTTCTCATATGATGAATTTGTCTCTGTCATGGTGCTGCAATGTGTATAACAAGTAGGTGTTTGGTTTTGGTTTGAAAATGATGAATGAGTGTTTTGTTTTCATTGCCAAAGGTCCCAAAGGGAAATGAGTGATTGTGGGGAAACAATGGGAAAATAAAAAGTACATCGGATAAAGTGGAATGCCAAGTGAATTTGAAATACAATAACAGACACTTGACTAAGTGTTAGGAATGTGGGGTTTGGGAATGTTTTACAAATGATATGGGGAAAGGGGTAATGATAAGAAATGGTAGTGTTAAGGATAGGAAAACAAAATCGGAGACAAGTGATATGAATGCTTTTATAATGTAAGGGAAAAGGAGAGGGACTATATAATGATATGATAATGAGCATTCAGCATGAAAATGAGTTTTTAAAACACCATTTAAAACCCTAAGGAGCAACATCAACAAAAGGATATGGTTTATGTTTTTGCCATTCAAACCTTATATTCTTCTCTTCAAATCATAGAAAACACCATTTAATAGCAATGGAAAAGGCTCACACACTTACTTGGATCCAAAGAAATGGCCTGGTGGGAATTGCTTCGATCCATTTCGTGAAATAATCTGTTGCTGTGAGAATCCACCGATGCTAATTGGAAGAAGCGGGATGAATTTCACCAATGAAATCCAACCCCCACTGTTTAAAAGGGGCACTCACCTCAATGGGCTTAAGTGCCAAAGGCTGTAATTTCTGCCTTCCTTCAAAAATCTGGCATTTATGATAGCTCTTAACAACCTTATATACATCAACAAACAATGTCGGCCAATAGTATCCCGCTCTCAGAATTTTATTCGTCATTGTTTTCCAAAAAAGGTGACCGCCACAATCTCCTTTGTGGAAATCCTCCATGACCTTCTTTGCTTCTTCCTCCACTAAACAATTCAACAAAACACCACCAGGATCTTTCCAATAAAGTGCAGAATTTAGAATGCAAAACTTAGCAGCCTTTAATTTAAGAGTGCTACTTTTGTTTCTAGTCATGTCGGATGGTTGTGACAAATTCTATAGCACATATATGATATCTAAATACCATGGGGAAAGAAAAAACATTTCGGATACCTGAATTGACGATCCTTCCTCATTCTCATCAGACACAGCAGCGATCAGATTTATGTCTAAGGCGTGCAAGTTCGATTCAGCCATTAACTTTGCCAATCCTGTCGTTTAACAAGCTTGATGGGCTTTATCTCCACATCATAGTCCAACAAAGCTGCAATCCACTTGCCTCGTCTTCCTTCCGGATCTGTCTGCACTAAAACATCCTTGACAGCAGCGTTAGGAACATAATCTAAAGTATGAGAATGCAAAATACATACCTGAAAGTCTTTCAATGATTTTACAAGTGCAAGGGCTTGCTTTTCAATGATGTTTTACTTCAAGGCTGCATCTCTTATAGTTCGACTGAAGAAAGAAATTGGTCTTTCATGCTCATCCCTTTTCTACATTAGTACAGCTACCATTGTATGCTCTGAAGCAAAAGAAAACAATATAAAATCCTAAGTGTAGTCCGGGCTGATTAGAACCAGAGCTGAAGAAAGAGCCAATTTGACTAAGTTGAAAGATTTTACCGCCTCTTCCATCCATTTCACTTGGCTGTCCTTATTAAGCATGTTTGTAATCTCTCTTAGGTGTTCAGCAAGGTTAGGCACAAAGTGGCATAAAAAATTCATCTTACCATTAAAATATTGAATCTCCTTCTTGTTCCGGGGAAGATCAATTTGTTGAATCGCTTCTACACGTGCTGGATCAATACGAATGCCATCTTTTGAGATAATGTGCCAAAGTAGTTTGCCCTCATCCATTGCAAACAAGCTCTTCTTTGGATTCATCAACACACCATATTTTTTGCACTTTTGCAAGAAAATTTTCAAATGATACATGTGTTCTTCCTCTAATTTGGAAAACAACGTCAGATCATCAAGGTACACCACCAAAAATACATCCTTCTCATGTGTGAAAGCCATGTCCATTACCCGCTGAAATGTGGCACCCACATTCTTCAAACCGAAAGGCATTTTAGAGTAATGAAAAGTTCCCCACGGAGTGGTGAACGTTGTTTTATCTCGGTCATCTTCATGGACCAAAATTTGGTTATATCCAGAATAACCATCGAGTAGTGACATTCGAGATGCTTCAACTACTCGCTAAAGTATATGATCCATTTTGGGCAATGGATAATTATCCTTCAATGAAACTTTATTAAGATTCCTAAAATCAATGCACAAGCGAATCTCACCTGTCTTCTTTCGTATGGGCACCAAATTAGAGATCCAGTCAGAAAATCTGATGGGAACAATGATTCCTGATTTGTACAACCTGTTTATCTCTTTCTCAATTGATGGCAGTAGTTTTGGATTTAGTCTTCTCAACTTCTGTCTGAAAGGTTTCTGATGAGGCTTAATGGGAATAGTGTGCTGAATTATATTGGTATCTTATGTCTTCAAGTCAGAATAATCCCAAGCAAACACATCAGCAAACAATGACAAAAAATTGATATATTTGGCTTTTACCTTGTGTGGCAATGCTTTGGATAGTTTTACCATTTTTGGATTTGCAGCTGTTCCGATATTGACCTTTTCAACACCCTTTTCTGTTGGCTGCAATGTTGCTTTGCGGGCCACGTCATCTTGATCAAATAGTTATTCTAAAGGTATCATGCCTTTAGGAATAAGTTTATCCTTTAGCTGCAACACTTCCATTTGATTAATCTTCACATCATCTTCACCATCATCGTGTTCTACATCAATTGAAGTATCTTTGAACTTACCTTTGTTTTACAGAAAATCATCAATCTCCTCATCGTCTTGGAAAACTTGCCAATATCTATGATTTTCCAAAACAGTTAGACGATGCTTGACATGGATTTTGAATTTATTACTGGAGTTCATTGGAATCTTCAAACCACTTGCTGCCTTGGCAAGTGCATCAGCAATGCCATTTTGAATACAAGGCACACAAATCAAGGTATAATCTGAAAACAATTTTAGGATATCTAGGACTGCATTTCGGTAAGCTCGCATCCGAGGATGTTTTGCTTGATATTCGACTTTAACTTGCTTAATCACCAATTCAGAGTCACCATATACTGCAATCCTCTTAGCATTCAACTTTCTTAGAATTTTTAGGCCAGCAATCAAAGCTGCGTACTCAGCCTCATTGTTCGAACAATCAAAAGCTAGCTTGTAAGAACATACCCGCACATTGCTAGGCACTTTGTTTGGAGTGAAAAAAGGACTGTGTACCCAAATACCAATTCCAGCACCATCATTTCCCACTGCACCATCTAAATCCATGGTCCACAAGCCCTCTCCATCTTATTCTAAGTGCTGAAATTCTGTTGGCTCTGTTTTTCCTGCTTGTTTTCCATTATCTTCAGTTGATTGCTCAAGGGTGTTTTGTTGTTCTTGTCCTTATTTCCTTAGAACTTTTCTGAAATTCTCTCTTATTTCTGGAATGCTTTCTGCTTCTACTAACAGACTATCTATATCATTGAAACTATCTGAATACAAAACAAAAGACTCTAGATCTATATGTACATAATTAATCGGATGATTGATCAGTTTCTCCTTGCTTGTAATCATGTATTTCATTTTTGTTCCCGGTACAATTTTCTCATTTGGCCAAACATAGGAATCGTTACATAGGAGAAATCTAGTTGTAATTTCCCTTTCAATTTCGCTCCCCAAGACCTGGAAAGAAGCATACCAAATCTAGGAGGAATGTCCACCACAACAATATCCATCAAAACATTCTTTGTTGGGATTTGATCCAGACTTACAACCAAGTCTTTGATGAGACTGATACATCTCACTCTGCTAGAATCAAATGAATAAACATCATGGTATTTCCTAGTGATGTCCAGACCCAACTTCTCCATGATAGCCTTCGGCATAAGATTGTGGGAAGCTCCAGTATCAAACATAGCATTATGTAACACAAAATCATGCAACCTTAAACTGATATAAAAAGGTGGCACATCACTATATGGAGACTCACCATTCAATGGTTACCCAAAAATCAATTCGGGTTGATCATCTTCAACATTCACCATATCATACATTGGATCAAAATTCAAAATTTTAGAAAATTTCCCTCTATAATTGTTGTTCCTCATTATTTCAGACAAGGGAATGGACACCAATTTAGAAATTTCATTTTCTAAACTAAAAGTTGAATTCTTTTCTACCTCTTTGACTAGGACATATTTCTTTTCCTTTTCCTTCTATACAATTGGCTGATTTGATTTTTCTACAGATGCTGATTTGCTAATATTAGGATCAACTGCCTCTTTCCCTTTGTTTTGTACAACAGGTGAATCACTCTTTGATGTTGAAGCTTCCTTTCTCTTCTGAATTGGGTTAACAGGCACATCTCTATTTCTAAGTGAATATTGTCGCTGATGGGCGGAAAAAGCATTCATATAACCTCTTTGGTACTCATCTGATTCTTCTTCCAAAGTTGTGTCATTCGCTAGAATGAAATCTGCATCTTTGTGTACTGCTGAACTTTCTGCATACTCCTCTTCAGTAATATAAATAGGAAAATCATCTGGATTAAAGAAATGATTTTCTTCCCCTATCACATTCTCTTCCTCATCGGATTCTGGCCCATGCACAAAATTTTGCTGCAGAGGTGGTTGTACTAGCTGTTGGGCTATCTGATCTTAGGCTCGTTGTTTGATTCTATATTGTGGTTGCTGCTAGACATGGAAATTAGGATTTCTAACTTGTGGTTCAGGTTTATCAAGTTTCACTCTTTCGGACATCTGCTCCGCCTTCCGAAGTAATTGATCTATCGAAGACGACTCTTCTTGTATTGTGACCTTCTTTTCTGCTCTTGCTCCAGCCCCCTTGGCTAGCAAATTTGCTTCAATGCTAATCGTGATCTTCTTCATATCTTCCATTGTGGCAGGCTCTCTCTCTCTTAGTTGATAAGCCATGTCAGCATCAAAACCATCGGGAAACTTCATCATGGCTAGCCCCACAGGTGGCCTTACATGATCAGGAATTGCTTTGTAAACTGAATCGAATCTAATGCAGTAATCCTGAACGAACTCACCGAAATTTCGCTTGATATGCTCATATTCTTGAAGGATATGAAGAGGATTTTTCTTGATTTCCCAATGAACTAAAAATTGTCTTTGTAGATCATCCAATGTAGCAATACTAGCAGCGAGCAAAGCTCTGAACTATTTCCTAACTTCACCACTAAATGTCTGTGCAAACAATCTCATTGTCACATTTTCTGCATCGACCTCATGAAGGTCAGAAAAATTAGCAATTCTATCCACATGTTACTGAGCGGTAATGCTGTGAGGAGTGCCATCAAACAAAGGAATTTTTCTCTGATAATCTACGAGCATATCATCTAAAACTTGAGGTAGCACGAGAGGTGCAAAACGAGCAGCCATTACTCTTCATGGATTGGGTCTGGGGGATGTCGAGGGAGTAGGTGCAGCCGATGTGTGAGGTGTATGAGGTGGGGTGTACAGAGGAGAAGCAATTTGGGATGTAGAAGGAGTAGATGAAGGTGAATTTATTGCAAACTTTTGATAAGTTACAATAAGCTGCACAGGGATAGTGGGAATGAAGGGTGGTTTGGTGGGACTCTTTGAGTTGAATGCCATGACGGAAGATCCAAGGGTGGCTGATGCAGCTTCTAAGAAATCAGTGATATTTGAAGCCTCAATTTCAATCTGGAGCTGTCTTAAAATAAAATTCTCAATGGACTTGTTGGATTTTTCAATTTCAAGAGCTGTAGCAAAGTCTAGATTCGGGACTGTGGAACCAACAACACTTTCGGATTTCGTTTCAAACAATGATAACTCAAAACATACATCAAAATAAAGCTCTTCAAGATACTTGAAAATTGCAGGGCATGAACAGCATTTGAACACGGGAGTGTTAGAACTCTCTTGACGAAGGAGTCTTGGAATCAAATTGGGATTTTTGTAGACAGGGGGAGGATTTGGATCTAGATTAGCTCTAGTATATCTCCTTGAAACCAGTGTGTTTTTTCAAACGACCAAATGGACATAAACAAATTTCTCAGCCTATCAAATCCTAAGCTTATCATCCAAGATTAGAATCATCAAATGCACCAGGGTGGTTGCAGGTTAGATTTTCCGTTAATGAGACTAGACTGGAGATTGACTGAAGTAGCATTTATCTACTTGCGCTAATGCAAAGAAAAAGCATTTTGAATGCTACTTGGCTAATCTTCAGACTCTGTCTGTAGTTTCAAAATGAAGAATACTAACAAACAATCAAATCAAGTTCCCCGGTGGAGTTGCCACTATGTTAGCGCCTATATTTACCTCAGGTTGAAAAGGTAAGCTTCTAGGTCCACATCAAACCACGCTCAGCCTCGTAGCTAGCCGTACGAGGACAGGAGAGGGCTCTCTCCGAGTCAATCTCAGAAAAGATAATCGATAGGGCTGGAGATGACTGATTTTACAACCGATCTTAGGCTAGGTATGTAGTGCAAGGATTGCATTTGAGTTTTTGGGGATTTTGTATTGGAAAAAGGGAAAGGCAAATTTGGGTCCGGGGATGAGGCACAGTTTTTTGCAGAGTTCTGATTGGGGCAAGGTAGGCAATCGTTTTGATGCTTTAGATTGAAATCAATGGAGGGATAAGACTGGTGAGGAGCCAAGGAGGGCAAGAGAGTCTCAAGAGTCCTCCTCAAATAGATGAAAACATTGAAAATTAAACAAAACTAAAAGGCAGAGCACAACAGTCCAGTGAATTCTACCTTAATCTTTCATTCGTTTAATTTCAGAAGCAAAGAGAAGGGAAAATGATACACATAAACATCAATGAACTTACAATTATAGAGAGAAAAACACCATCAAAACACAAAGCCACATGGGTCCCAACAAGTGCTGCAAAACCCTGGTCTTTCCTTTGCCAAAAATGCAGAGATAAAATGTACAATGATGTGCCAAGCAATCCCAAGTGTCCAACCCTGAAAATGACTCAGAAAATACAAGATATAGACTATCCCAACCCATTCCCTTGCCTCTAGGGGTCGAGCTCATCATTCTAGGAGTTGTTTCAACAAATTCTAAACAAAGCACTGAAATCTAGGCAATCAAACAACTTGCCTCTATATGATAGGAAACTGATTCATTCATTAAATTTTCAATTTTTAGTGAATGAATCTTCTAGAAAAAATAAATATGTGCCAAAATTACATCATAGTCATCAAGTTACATCAAGATAGATCAATAATTACATCAAAAATCAAAACTAGTCAAAACTGGGCGAATTTCTGAGCTGTACAGTGAAAACTAGGCCAAAATCCTCTATGCACCGCGACGAGAATCTCTATGTGTAGCACAACTTTGGGGCTACTTTTGAGGCACTTCCCGAAGTCCAAATTGAGACCAAGATAGCTTGTTGGAAAGCCCTGCCCGTCTACTTTCCAACCAAGGTGGAATTTCTAGATTTGAATATCATTTGCCCCTCCAAAACTTCAATCTCCCAAGACTGCTTCTTGTGGGTGCAAAAGGTGGCAGAAAGGTCATTTTTAGGGTGGTTTTGACCCTTTAGGCAACCCATAACTTGATGAAATCCTTAGGTAATCCATGAACATGCATAAATTTTGATGAAAAATCCAAAAATGTAAAGTTTTCCTCCTAGAGACCTCCCAATTATAAGCGCGTGCAAAGTGGCGCTACGCGTTGGGCAGGAAAACCTATTTTGAAGCCCAAAAGATTCACAATTGACAAAAGTTTCTCCAAATTTCTTGAAATTTGGGCTGGACCTTCTCTATGAAGTTTCATGCTGGGCTAAAGAGGCTTCGGCGAATATTTGAAGACGATCATGCTCCTTTTGCCTCTTTTGATTCTTTGTTGCCTTCTTCAATTTTGCCTTTAGATTCCTTATTTCGTGCCTTGGAACTCATATTTCGCGCCCTGTAATGGAAAACCATGTGTCTCAACAATGATTTATCCCTATCGGCCTTGTCCAGAAGTCTCTCCAAGTGGATGTTGATTCTCTCGAGCCAAGACTCCCGATCATCATTAATCTCTACTCTAATGAAGTGAATTCAATCCTCCTCCTTTGGGCAGCTTGACGATTCTCCCGGATGTTTTGCAATTCCATGATTGCTTGCTGATCTTCAAGCTATTTGTTCCTCTGATCCAAGTATTTCATATTCCACTTAATCCTCTCCAAGTCAAGGGACAAGGCTTTGATCTCTATCTGTTGCTCCTGGATGATCTCTCGAGGATGTGCATTTTGCGGGCCCATGTCTGTATCGTCATCCTGAACAAGAATAAAGTCCCGCTCACCTGAAGGCCCCTCATCCTAAATTGGCCTCTTTCCTCTGTCCTGTACCTGTACCTATGTTGCTGATGATGGCAACGAAACCCCTTTCACCCTAGTTGGATATAGTACTCATCGGGCTACTGCAAACAATCCCCTCATGCCTCTCTAATAGGTGACATATGTCGGCACAATAGTAGTCTCTTCCTTCCATTCTCCATGCTGTTGTGAAGGTTCACCCACATCATGGACAACCTCCTGATGAGCTACTGAAGCTGTGAAGAACTCATGGGAAATTAAGTCTTCCCATGTGATACCCTGCAAACCAAGCTGATGTACAACAATGATCTCAAGGAGCGCATAGGGATAAATGCTATTGTACTACTCTTCAGGAGTCTTCTTCTGCACAACAGTAGTCATCCTCTCAATGTTTTGGCACATGAAATATGGAATGTTCATCAACCTGACTCTCGTGAAATGCATCAATAACCTGATATGGTATGCATAGAGGCGTGAGAAGCGGCCTTCACAACTGAAGTATCTAATAATGAGTCTCATCAATGGCGCATAAGATTCCTTCATAAATTGGATTGGGAATACCTTGCTGAGCTGCCTCAAATAGCTAGGCCTGATGTAAGGTTCATAATATGCTCTATCCTGCTGCTTCCTGTTGTTCCACTCTTCGCCTATATTCGGTATCCCGATGGCCTGAGAGATGGTTTCTGGTGTCAAAGTGAAGTTTACTCCAGCAAGAGTAACATGACCATCATAAAGATGTAAAACGAACAACCAAACGAACTCCAGATGATGATGGATCTGAGCAATCATCTCACAATACTGAAAGCATGACTATTTCTGAAAGCATGTTATTGCAAGTGGGAAGGCCTGCAATTGAGTCAAGGAAGTGGGCTCTTCTCTGACATGTCTGTCGCCCTTACGAGGCCTTCTCGGCACATTAAGCTCAGTGGTTGAGTCACTGTCTTGCTCATATGATGAATTTGTCTTTGTCATGGTGCTGCAATGTGTATAACAAGTAGGTGTTTGGTTTTGGTTTAAAAATGATGAATGACTGTTTTGTTTTCATTGCTAAAGGTCCCAAAGGGAAATGAGTGACTATGGGATAACAGTGGGAAAAGAAAAAGTACAGTGGATAAAGTGGATTGCCAAGTGAATTTGAAATACAATAATAGTCACTTGACTAAGTTTTAGGAATGTGGGGTTTGGGAATGTTTTACAAATGATATGGGGAAGGGGTAATGATAAGAAATGGTAGTGTTAAGGATAGGAAAACAAAATGGGAGACAAGTGATATGAATGCTTTTAGAATGTAGCGAAAAAGGAGAGGGACTATATAATGATATGATAATGAGCATTCAGCATGAAATTGAGTTTTTAAAACACCATTCGAAACCCTAAGGAGCAACTTCAACAAAAGGATAGGGTTTATGTTTTTGCCATTAAAACCTTATATTCTTCTCTTCAAATCATAGCAAACACCATTTAATGGCAATGGCAAAGGCTCACACACTTACTTGGATCCAAAGAAATGGCGTTGTTTGATTTTTGATGACTACAGGGATATGAATTTGGCCTGTCGGCTCTGTGCACCGTGCACAAACCCAGTGCACCGTGCCTCCTGGATGCAACGCGACAGTGCAAATTTACACTGCGGAATTGTGCCCAATGCATCGCGCGGCCTATGTGCGCCGCGCACACTTCAACACACAATCTTGGCCTTCAAACACAAACTTCGCTCCTCCAGAACTTAAGCGGATTGCAATTGACCTCTTGGCATACCAATGGATGTTTCAAACCATGAAAATGTCTAATACAGTGATGGGGATTGATTTTTATTGAAACCGTGATGATCTGTTGTCTTGGAGGTTCTGTGTACCGTCCACAAACCCAGTGTGTCGCACCTCATGGATGTGCCACGCCAATGGAGAAAAGAACTATGGCAGGAGGCCCAATGAGTCGCGCAGCCTATGTGCACCACGCTCTAACCCAATGCGCCGCGCGCCCTCTAAACACAATCTTGGCTTTGAAAATCGCCCTCTTACCACTAAACTTCGACTTTCTTTGATCTTCTTGGATGCAAATGACATTGATACACATAGAAATATATTTATAAAGACATGGCTTTGATTTGTGTTTCTCAAAAACCCATATTTGTAATGTTTGGCATCGGCACTTTTTCACATTTTAATACAACTCTATTTTTCAAATTTCCTTTTTGATTTTGGATTAAATGATGAATCTTTCGGCTATTTTTATAGGGACAGTGGCATGTCTTAACAAAGGAAGACCAGGGTTGCGCCTGGAGAATTCAACACTTGAAAAACTTTTGAAAATTACATGGCAATTTATTAAAAAGAGGAAATGTCGAATTTTCTTCAAAACAAAGTTTTGAAGAAAAGTCATAATCCATCCATATGACGATAAAATTTTGTGAAATAAAAACTTGTTTAGAACCTCCCTCTGGCCTGCTGGCATTATTGGACACTTTGAAGACACAATTTGTGAAACCCTAGACCTATGACTAACATGACTCTCATTGACTGTCATTGACTTTGATGAACTTTGATGAAAAGACCTGAGCCAGCAGGTATAAGACATGAGGAGGATGAGTGACAAGGCCCTTCCGTCAGATTATGGCATGCCCCTAACGGAATGTGGATGAGTGAACTGTATGAGACACCTAAAAATGAAATGTAAGAGAAATGATCTCTGATGGAGGGATGTAAAGACCGACTCTAACAGGTTGAACATTTCATTCGAGTTAAGTCTACATTCTTAGCTAGCAATGGAACACAAGTATTCATTAGAGATGTGGTCAGATTCTATGGTGTTCCGAATAAAATTGTGTCAGACAGGGATGCAAAGTTCACTTCCAAGTTTTGGAATGAGTTATTTTCAGGCTTAGGCACCAAGTTAGCCTTCAGTGTAGCTTATCATCCGCAGAGACATGGATAGGCAGAGTGATCTGACTGGGAAAATTATTTTTACTATGCTAAATTCCTCTTAAAAATATGTAAAAGTGCTTAAGGATTCATGATGTTAATTGCAAGTTTTAACATGAGTTTTTGAGTGGTTTTATGTAAATTGAATGTACAAATTAACATAAACAAATGAATGACTGACAACATATAATAGACATGAACATCACCAAAATAGTATCACAAAAGCAGACGATTAAGGAGTTTACCCTGCCCAGGCTACATCTCCTTGGTCCAACTTCCAATGGCTTAGCCCTCTTTATTATGCTCAAAAGTGTGAATAAATCAGTTTACAATGCTCAGTTTGCTAGGAAACCTATTCCAATGGCTCCAGAATGCTGAAAAATGTCTGTCTAGGCTCTTTCTGCTCTTGATTTGGTCAAAACCTGAAAACACTATGGCTTCCCCAAGTCCTTCTACTAATCACATCTCAGTTTCCCCAAAATTCAACACCATCCTAAAATTCACCTCTAATTTCTCTAACCGAGAGTTGATTTTTCCTAATTCTGACCAAAATGTTCGTTTGGATTAAATGTCCTATAAGGCCTTAATCTCAAAAATTTTGGACATGTGGGGGGCCACGTGCCCGGGGCTAAGGCCAAGGCCTGCCCCCGTCGGTTGGGCCCCCACTTTGCTTTGATAGTGGTCATGTTGGATGGCACGCACCCAAGGGATGGCCCTCTTTTGGGCTATCCCCTTCTCGCTCCACCGTGGTTGTGTTGAATGGCACACACCCAAGGGATGGCCCCCATGGGCTATCCCTTTTTCTAGATGGTGCGACACTTAAACTTCAAATATATGCCAACGACCATAGTTTCTAGTTATTTTAAATTCTTCTAAGCATTAATCAATTAAATATAATTTTTTTTTTTAAGATTTTATGAAAGATCTAGAAATTTATGAGTTAGGAATTTGAGGAGTAGACAAAGTACACAAATTACACGAATAATATTTATTATTGTATTACTTTCCACTCAATTGCAACACATTTATATAGTTGGTATGAGATCCTAGTAATTCCATATATAGATATGGAGATTGTGATATTCTCTCAACATAATTCCAAACCAACTCTAAACTCAACACATTGCACTTATGGAAATATTATCTCTAAATTGGTTAACTCTTACATGTCCAATAATAATACTTGAAATTAGAGTGATCTAAATGGGAAAATTAGTTTTACTATGCGAAATTCCTCTTCAAAATATGTAAAAGTGCTTAAGGATTCATGAGGTTAATTGCAAGTTTTAACATGAGTTTTTGAGTGGTTTTATGTAAATTGCATGTACAAATTAACATAAACAAGTGAATGAATGACAACATATAATAGACATGAACATCACCAAAATAGTATCACAAAAGCACATGATTAAGGAGTTCACCCCACCTGGGCTACATCTCCTTTGCCCAAATTCCAATGGCTTGGCCCTCTCTATTATGCAACCTACTCCAAAGTGTGAATAAATTAGTTTACAATTCTCAGTTAGCTATGAAACCTATTCCAATGGTTCCATAATGCTCAAAAATGTCTGTCTAGACTCTTTCTACTCTTGATTTGGTCAAAAAATGAAAATGTTATGGCTTCCCTAAGTCCTTCTGCTAATCACATATGAATTTCCCCAAAATCTGACACCATCCTACAAATTCACCTCCAATTTCTCTAACCGAGAGCTGATTTTTCCTAATTCGGAGAAAAATGCTCGAATGGATTAAATGTCCACAAAATTTTTGGACATGTGGGGGGCCACGTGACTAGTGCTAAGGCCAATGGCCTTCCCCCATCAGTCAGGCCCCCACTCTGCTCCAATGGTGGTAATGTTGGGTGGCACATACCCAAGGGCTGGCCCCCTGCCTGGGCTAGCCCCTTCCCTCTCCACCGTGGTTGTGTTGAATGGCACACACCCAAGGGCCAGCCCCCATGGGCTGGCCCTTTTTCCTGATGGTGTGACACTTAAACTTCAAATATATGCCAACAACCACAGTTTTTAAGCACTACTCGTATGGCGTATTGGAAATAGCTTGGAATTTGGACTTGGAGGATGCGAGTTCAACCCTCGCCCATTATTGCTCAGACCTTAACCCAATTTTTGGTGGCTCTCATAGTGCTGCATGATGACCCTTGGTTGGGCCACATGGCAGCCTTTGGTTGGACACCAACAAACCAATCAAACTTGTCCAAATCAGCTCCAATAAAACTGTGCCACTTGGCACCACACAATTCACCAAAGGTAAAACCGTCACTTGCACAGTCACCCTTCCACGTAGGCATGCCTAGTCAGTAGTACGAAATACTAATTGGGATGCCTACATTTTTTTTTATTTTCATATTTAGGAAAACAAGTTCAGGATGACAAGCAGTACTCGGTTGTTCAACTTCCACACCAATCCAACAACTTTGAATTTTGAGATATTTTTTGAACACCTGATCATTTCTCCGCACTAGAAGCTTTTGGATGCCAAAATATCACTTTCAATTGTTCAGGAGGTGAGGGTACATTTCCCTTACCTTTCCAATCTCGATCCATTTGGCTTTCAAAGGATTTGTAACTGTTAGCCCCACACGAAGTTAATCCACATTCCCTCATTTTGAAGACCTTGTTCTTTTGTCAAGAATGGTGTCTTGTTGTAGTTCATCAAAGTATTTAGGAGAGAAATCTTCAATAGATGGAATTTTAACATTCTCTCCTTGATCTTCAATCAAAGGAGGCTTATACAACCATAAATTTTGCACATTAACAACAACATAAATTTTCATATATGAAGGCAAATCCAACGCGAAGGCATTGTCACCAATATTTTCAAGAATTCTGAATGGACCATATCTAATTGGTTTTAGAATTTTACCTTCTCCTTAGAACCTCTATTTTCTAATGTGAGACCAAACTTCATCAATTACTTGGAACTTCTGATCTACTCGATGCTTGTTGTGCTTTGCTTTGTACTTGCCATGGCTCTTTTCAAGCTGATATTGAACTGTTTGAGGTGCCATTTGGAATTTTTCAATGAACTTCTTGGCTTTGTCCATGTTACCATCAATAGTAACATCCTTCTTACCAATATGGTACAACAAATTATGACGCAAATGATAATAAATTTCCCCTACTTGGTTCTCTTGACTCATGCTTAAATGTACAATTTGAAAGTATGCATATTGTTGACCATAACTTTCATGCAAAAAAAAATTATGCTCGAGTAAAGTAGATGCAGTAAAAATAGGCCTATAAAGTATATCATCAACCTTGTTGTATATACCTTATACCTGCTAACCAATTGGAATTGTTGTAATGAACCTGTTGCAACTTTGTCATTTCACCATTGCAAATTTCTGAATGATATGAAATGGGCTAACCATATTGCATGAGAATTGTGCCCATGGAATAGTCGATTCCAAGTACATGAGATGAACCAATATTTTCTTTCAAGACATCAAATGAATTTTGTTTCTTGCCTCCCCACTGGAATACATTTTCCACACTAATCAATGTGGGCAAATGAGCTACGATAGAAGAAAAATTAGCAATAAACTTTCTCCAATATTGGGTTTCTTCCAAAAAACTTCTTACTCCTATGAATGTCTTAGGCATTGGCCAATTCATCATGGCATCGACCTTGGAGGGGTCTATCTTCAACTCACCTCCTCCAACAATATGCCTCAATCAAACCAAAGAAGTTTTACCAAATTCACACTTTGACATCTTAAATACAACTGTTCTTTATTTAAGACATCAAGTACTTTTTCTCACATGCATGACATTTTCACCATGCGATTTACTAAAAATTAAGTTTTCATCTAAGTATAATATAAAAAAAATCATCAAGAAATGGCCTCAACCCATCATTCATCACACGCATGAAGGTAGCAGGAGCATTACATAAACTAAAAGGCATAACTAGCCATTCAAACAAGCCTTGTTTTGTCTTGAATGTTCTCTTCCAAATGTGTCCTTCAACAATTCTGATTTGATGGTAGCCACTCCTTGAGTCCAAGTTATTAAAATACTTTGCATCTTTTAATTGATCAAGTAAATCATTTATTGTAGGTAGTGGGTAACGATTCTTTTCTGTAATCTTATTCAATGCACGAAAGTGCACACACATCATGTACATGTCAGTGTTAGGAAGAAGAATATCTTGCTGCAACTATATCTCATGTTAGATTCCTCCCTTGGGAGGCAATCCTTTTGGTTCCTGAAACATATCATCATATTGGTTAACAACATCAACCAATTCAGATTTCAATCTTGAGTCACAACCTTGAAAAGCTTCATTATTAATATCATTCTTGGGTTTGATCATTAGAAGCACAAAATTCTTGCTAGAATTCATTAGTCTCTTCATCTTCCCCATATTTACAAGTGAAAGCTTTAGTTTCTTGTTATGGGTTCTAACAATGTATTATACTCCATCTTTGAACAAATGGTATTTGTTTTCATGTATATGGAAGATATATTTTATGTCATAGAGATATGGGCTGCCCAAGAATATACAACATATGTCTAATGGAACAACATCAGCTTCTGCTTCATCTATGAAATTTGCAGTAATGGTGAATTTCAGTCTACACTTTCTAGTTACTTGAAATTGTGCATTGTCACACACCCATTATAATGGATATGGCTTATGATATGAATTGTTTCCAAGTTTAAAATTTTGAAAATGTTTACAGAGATGAGATTGGCTTGAGAGTCACTATAAGAAAGACTATCGATTTTTCTATGTTTTGAGATTACCCTTATGTGAAAAAGTTATATCCTCTTCTTTTCATTTGGAGTTTCATTGTGTAAATTTTATGTACTGGTGATAGAAAAGGATTCTTTTTCTCATATACCCATGGTCTTAGTTTTATTTTCATCACTCGAATCAGATCCCAAATCCTGTTGAGTGGCTTTAGTTGTCTTTTGTTTTCGCTTGTTGAATTTCTTTGGTTTCATCTCAGGATGAAGCTTCCAACAATGAGCTTCATGATGACCCTCTTTGGAACAATGCTTGCATGTTATTTTCTCTCCTTCCTTCTTAATGGATGCATTTTCCTTTTGCTTTCATTTGAAACCATTTTCTTTTCCTTTACCATTAAATGGATTTTTACTACCCTCTTCTACAGTGTTTTTACCACTTGCCTCAAGATGAGTGGCTTGCACACAAACCTCATCTACATTATTGGAATTAAACATAAGGATAGTATTCCTAAGGTAACTTTGCAAATGATCCAGGTGGATATTGGTGGCCACCTGCCAATTCCACTTGGACCCCCACGATTGCTTCTTTTAGTTTTTCAGTTTCCTTAATTGTAGAACAGTTTACTATTTTTAGCAGTTTTCCGGGTTCTGAAGTTTTAGAGCCGTTTTGAGGCCCTAAACGATTTTTTGTGGGAAAACAAGGAGCAGCACAGGTCCATCAATCAATGTTTCTTTTCCCAAAAGTGTTTTCCTCATATATATCTTTATAACGAGGTATTGTGCGCATCAAACAGAGATCATATGCCAATGTTACGACCCTGGGAAGTTGATGTACCAATTTACCCAAAACAGGGCCCATAGTTTGGTGCTTCATCTCCTAGGGTTAGGTTTTTGGATGTTTAGGGTTTTCCATTATTTCTCAACAATAAATAGGCCTTTGAACATCATTGTATCAAAGTTCAGAGGCATGTAGCTGCCACATCTCTTCTCAGAGATAAGTTACCATCAGCGTAGCTAGTTTATTTCCATTTCTATTTGTAAGTATATTTCAGTATTTTATAGTAATGAAATGAAGTATTGTTTCTGCTGAATCTCTGTATGTATGGTTATATCTATAACTTCTTGCTTTCTTGTTTAAATTTGGATCAGTGGTATCACAGCGGTATGCTCTTTCTCTGTCTTTCTTTGCATGTCCCTAATGAGGTCGGGATATAAGGAATTAGGGCTTGAACTGGTCAAACCTTTGCAAGACCAGCCTCACAAATCCTAACGCCCTCCCATGGCACATGAAAAGAAAGATGGGGGGGCAAGAGATCCTATCAAAATCTTGCTTGAAGAGGCCCTTCAGCGACAGAGTAATGCGATGGTGGACAACTTTGCCCAGATCTGTCAGTGGCTACCTAGGGGTGACACATCTACTTCCAGTAGCTACTTTGGAAGCACCACACCCTTTAAGGTACAAGTTAGCTTTGAAATTCCCATATTTGAGGTTTAGATAGATGCAGACACCATAGGTAAATGGTTAAATATACTAGAAGTGTATTTTTCTGTTCATGATATTTTCGACCGAGAAAAGATTACTTTCGCTCTTCTCAAAGTCGTCCCCCACGTCAAGGACTGATGGGAAACCTACTACGAGTAGAAGGATGAAAGTACGACCTCACTATTTTTAGCCACAACCACTTGGAATTCATTCTGGGCTGCCATCAAGGAGTAGTACTACCCTGTTGGAAGTTATGAGGATCAATACGTAAGGTGGACCACGCTACGACAGGGAAGGGATCAAGACATGTCAGAGTTTACCAATATTTTTGATACCCTTCGCACAAAGTTGGGTATCAAGGATTTGGAGTAGCATTTGGTACTCAAATACCATGGCTGCCTACATAGGTACATCGAAGACGAAATATAATTCTTGAACATCTCCTTTCTCAACATGGCATACTGATATGTCGTCAAGATCGAGAAAAAGTTTAAACAGAAGAAGCGAGACCTGGATCTACAAATCTAAGGCAAGGGAAAGGTGCCCCCAAACTGTAGAACAAAGGACAAAGCCAAGGTAGGGTGGCCCAATACAACCCACCAAAGCTGTAAGCAAAGAACTGCGACGTGAAGCCAAAGAAGGACACGGGAAAGTGGTGTGAGTTCCATAAGAGCTCCACTCACAACACAAGCGAGGGTCGGGCCAAGCTATCACTAGTGGCCGAGCTAAAGGTTTCAGAATCAGATGCATGTTCCGACTTTGAGTTAGAACCTAACAAGGAGAATGACAAAGGGAAGCAGATTATTGATGTGGATCCCAATGTCACCATTGCCACCACAAAGTTTTAGAAGAAGGAACCTGAAGATCCAGAGGAAGAGCGCCTCTTCCACTCCCAGATGTGGGTAAAGGGCTCCTCACTAAAGTTCATTGTCAACAGTGGGAGCCAAAAGAACCTCATTTCAGCAGAGGTCGTTAAGCGAATGGGCTTACCGACCACAACATATCCACAACCATTGGGTGGCTTCACCAAGGACGGGATCTTCACGTGAGCCAATAGTGTCGCCTTCCATACAACATCAAGCCTTTCACAGATGAGGTATTGTGTGACATTACTCCCCTTGATGTTTGTGATGTATTATTAGGCCAACCATACTTGTGGAAGTGACATGGTGTGTATGAATCAAGGCCTCGTGTTATTATTATTACTTTGGGAAATAAGTTGTACAGGATACTGAAAGTAGCACCCCCTACCAGCATATCTTTGGTCACTGCAAAATAACGCAGTAAGCTTGTTCCCAAAATTGTGAAATTTGTTTTCCTGATGATATGCCCTTGATAAAAGAAGAATATGGTGGCCACAACCTCCAGACAGGCCCCCTCCACATGACAACTATAGATGGACAAGCTCGTGGAGGAGTACGAGGACATATTCACCTCCCCTGCAGGGATTCCTCTGCACTATCAGGTTAAGCACTCCATTGATATGACCCCAGGTGCATCGCTGCCTAATGGACCAATCTATCGGCACTCCATTCTGGAGAACAATGAAATCAAGAGGAAGATGCAGGAGCTACTACAGAAAGGTCACATTCGTCTGTGTTCATCACCATCTGGGAGCTTGATTGTGTTTGTATAGAAGAAGGATGGGACTTGGATACTCTGTATTGACTATCGGGCATTGAACAAGATCACTATCTGTAATAGGTACCCAATCCCATGGATTGATGACCTCTTGGACCAATTGAAGGGGAAAAATATTCCAGCAAGATTGATTTGAAGTTAGGATATCACCAGGTACGAATTGAACACTCCGATGTGTGGAAGATTGTCTTCAAATCCAAGGAGGGACTTTTCAAATGGTTGGTTATGCCTTTTGCATTGATGAATGCTCCTGCAACCTTCATGAGGCTAACAGATGACATCTTGCGGCCATTCACCAACTCATTTGTAGTGGTATACTAGGATAACATCCTAATCTTCTGATAGAGTTGGGAGGAGCACCTCCACCACATCTGACAGGTTCTCCAAACACTGTGGAAACACAAGTTATGTACCAATTTGGAGAAATTCCCTTTTGGCATGATCCAGGTTCAGTATCTAGGATACATTACTGATGAACCAGGGGTGCATGTGGATCCAGCTAAGATCCAAGTCATTCCGGATTGGCCATCTCCAACCACTTTGATAGAGCTCCACAACTTTTTGGGCCTTGCCAACTTCTACCGCGGGTTTATGTTGGGATTTTCTCATATCACTTGGCCCTTGAGTCAAGTCACCAAGGGAGGAGTGAAAGAAAGTTTATTTTGGTCTGAATCTCAGTAGAAGGTGTTAGTGTCAGTCTTTGCATCCTTCCTTCAGTGATCAAACATGCTCTTACAAAGTAATTTTAAGGTGTCAAGGTCAAATTTTGTCATTTCAGTAAGTCTTCAAACAAAATTTGGTCACTAGGCATTAGGTCTAGGGTTTGTTTTCACTCTTTTCAAAATTGTCCAAATGTTGGTCCATGTCACCATTCACCTGAGTGTACCATAATTTAGAGGGTTGTCATCATCATGTCAAGTTCCATTGGGTCATTTTACAGCTTGTTCATGCTTCAGTTGTGCCTAGGTAAGGTCCATTTCCCTCTCCTAGGGTTTTGGAGGTAATTTCTCTTGGATGGTCAAATCATCGCGAAAACTTGTATCCTAATGTTCAAGAACCTTCCCCTATCCTTAATGTACCTTATTAAACACTTCCCATCACTGAGATCCCCCAAATTCCTCATTTTTGCACAAACCCTAGTTTATTGCTACAACCTGGCAATTTTCTAGGTTGGGCCTGTGTTTTTCCCTTTTGGACCCCTTCCCCTCACTCAATCTCTAAGATCTACTTTCCCCTACTTCCTAACATCCCTCCCTACTTCCAAAAATTTCCCCAAGAATTTAGAAGCCCCTTATACAATTCATTTCGCTTCATTTCGACAAAATTCCTTGTTTCACACATCGGGATAGGTTTCACTAAAATGATATTTCTGAGCAATAAAAGATGAATTTTGGAAACCTGAGAGAGGTTTTTGTCCACAACAGGCACATAAAGAAAAACCTCCTTCACATTTTACACAGGTGTCATGGTTTTAGAGAAATGTCAACAATACAATCGCCTCGGGAGAATTGATGCACCTCTGAAGTGATCTTGGGAAAATCATGTTTTCTCCTAGCTTGGTTGGCCAAATAACTTTTCTAATAATTCAAAGGATAATGAGACAAAAATATCTTTCCAATGAGCTATCATGAGCTCAATTTGGAGTTGAGTAAGGCATTCAAAAGTTGACTGCAACAGCACTCTCCCTTGAGGCAGCCTCATTTGGCACATTTTGACCAGTCTTGGGAGATTTTATTTTTGACAAGGAAAATTAAATCCCAATTGAAAAATTCCAGTTGGGTTGGAAAGTAGACTCAAATACCCTTCCAAAGAGATATTCTGCACTTGATTGTGACACTAGGAATGCCTCCAAAAGTCTCCTGCAAAAAGGCGCTACGCACAGGCTCTATGCGTTGCGCGCCTCAAGCCCAGTGCGCCACGCTTTCCCTGTGCCTCGCGCGCCTCGTGCAACGCATAGGATTGGGAGGTCCAAATGAAAAATGGCTTGTAGTTTTGGATTTTTCATGAGAAATCATAAATTTTGGTACTTGGAAAAGAAATTTGGGCAAGTTTTGGGTCCCCAAAAGGTCAAAAAAATGCAAAAAATGACCTCACTGCCCCTTTTTGGACACACAGGAAGCAGTCTTGGAAGAATGCACTTTTGGAGGGGCAAATGGACACCAAATTGGAAAATTGTACTTGGTTTAGAAATTAGACAAGTAGGGATTTCCAACAAGCCAATCGAAGCTCAATTTGGACTCCTACAAGTGTCCCAAAAGCAGGTTGAAAGGCGCACGGCGCATAGGGCTCATGCGCGTGGCGCACAGGGCTTTTTTGGCACAATTTTCATCCTCAGCTCAGCAAATTAAGCCAGTTTGACCAGTTTAGACTTGTGATGTGATTTTTCACCCCTCTTGATGTAATTAATGAAACATTATGTTGATTTGACACTTATTTACCTATTCTAGATGATTCATTCATAATATAGCAAACATTTAATGAATGAATTGGTTTCCTAGCTTATAGAGGCAAGTTGTTTTGACTGCCTAGATTGTAGTGCTTTATTTAGAATTGATTGAAACAGCTCCTAGGATGATGAGCTCGACCCCTAGAGGCAAGGTAATGTGTTGGATTGCCTATATTATGTATTTTCTTAGTCATTTTGAGGGTTGGACTCTAGGGAAAAGCTTGACACTCTATTGTACATATTTTATCTGCATTTTTGGCAAAGGAAAGACCAGGGTTTTGCAGCACTATTTGGGATTCATGTGGCTTTATGTGTTGATGGTGTGCTTCTTTCAGTATTTGTAAGTTGTTTATGTGTATCACTTTCCTTCTCTTATCTTCTGTAATTGAACAAATGAAGTGTTAAGGTAGAATCCATAATTTGCTATGCTCTGCCTTTAAGTTTGTTTGATTTTCCATGTTTTCATCTGTTTATGAAGAATCCTTGAAAGTTTCTTGCTCTCCTTAACTTCTCACCAGTCAGATCTAACCATTCATTCTCTTTAAAAGCATCAAGACAATCGCCTACCTTGCCCCAAGTAGACCTCTACAAAAACTGTGTCTCATCCCCGCACCCAAAATTGCCTTTCCCTTAGATTCAACAAAACTTCAAAAAATCAATTTCAAACTCCTTATACTTAATACCTAGCCTAAAATTAATTACCAATTTAGTCATCTTGAGCCTCATTGATCACCTTTTGCTGATATTGACCCGGAGAGAGCCCTCTCCTGTCCTCGTAGGGCTAGCTACAAGGCTGAGTGTGGTTTGATGTAGCCTTTAGTTTTACCTTATTTCAGCCTAAGGTAAATTTGAGCGCTAACATAGTGGTGACCATACTGGGGAAGAACTGGTTTGCTTGTTAGTGTTATTTGATTTATAGCTACAGACGGAGTTTGAAGTCATGCCAGGTAGCCTTCGAACTGCAGATTGCTCTGCGAGTGCATAGTAGATAAACGTTGCTTCAGTCGATCTCTAGTGTAGCTTGTAATTGTAACACTTAACTTATAAATTGCCCCAGTACGTGTATCAAGTTCAGATCTGATGGTTGATGGTGAACAACGGTCAGACATCAGAAGGCTGAAAACATTCACCTCGCGACTTTATTCATTGAACAATCCAGAAATCGATGCTTCATGGTGACTTCACTGCAGGGAGATCAGTAGCTGTGGGATTTTCAAGATGGACCGAATCATGAGAAGATACGCTCCCATGAGCCGAGATCACATTCCAGGTTTTTCGAATAAGATGCCCAAGGTAGATTGGTCAAGGAATCTGCCTACATTTAACGATGATGGTAAGAAAGATGTTGCTTTACATCTGGTTATATTTCACATGCATATTCGCAAGTTGAAGGTGGATTTTCCTGAAGATTGCTTGATGAAGATATTCCTGGCCACTCTGGAAGGTGAAGCCCAATCCTAGTATGAAAGTTTGTCGCTTGCTTGTATTTACTGCTTAAAGGATTTTCATGCCATGTTCATTGAAAGATATCAAGTGTCTTATCCATCATTAAATTTAGTTCATGACTGTTGCAAACATGCTTCTACTTTTATTGAAAGTCTTGAGAAATATTACGAAGATGATAATTTCATGGATGATGAGATCATGGAGGCTCTGTATGAGAATCCATTTCAGCAACATGAAGAGAACCTAGAGGATACCTATCAAGATGATCAGGAAATTTTGCAGCAGAATCAAGATCAGCAGGTTGAAGGTGGCCACATGGCTGAAAATGATGAAAGGGAGAATGTTATTTCAGATCTACCCATAGAAGAAGACAACATGCCGAGAACTCAAGTTTCAATTGCATATTTTGATAATGACCAGTCAGTTGTTTTAGATCTACATTCAGATTGTGATGACCAAGCATATCTTGTGCTGAAGCCCATCAAAGAGAACTCTGTTGTTGAAATCATCTGGAATGCAGAAGACACAGTAATGGATCCAAATGTTCTCTGTCATATCGTCAGTCCATCATTAGAACACAGCCTTCATGAAGAAGCAATCCAATCAGTTCATGAAAAACAAAACGAGATCTTTGTGCAAGTAAGTGATGAATCTCCTTTCAATAACTTAGTAATAAATGATAGTTTGAATGCCCTGTCATATGAAGATAATTATTGTTTAAGTAGAAGAAAACAAAAGGCATTGTCTCCTTTGTCTGAAGATGAGATAGATATACTTTTAAGAGTTCTTGTTATAGCCCAAGCTACAACAGATTTGCAGTGCACGTATAGTCAGGAAATTGTGGGTGAAACTTCTTCTTCTTTTGAAAATGATGACGGTCTTGTAATCAGTTTTATAGATCAGCAAACAGATAATATTTTATTTCACAAAGATGATAAGGCTGTCATGTTTGATAATCTTGAAGATTTTTTTTTGTTTAAGAATGACCTAGACCATGAAGATGAGGAGTATGAGCTTGAGAAAGACAATATGCCAGGATTTCTAATGGTCAAGGAACCTACAGCTAACACTCAGATGCCAGAAGCACATACTTCTATGTGCATTCCTATCCCTTGGAAATCAATTTTTCTTTCAGATCAGAATGAAGGGAGTACTTGTATTTTTCTACTGGAGCTCAAGACAAGATAGTGCTTCAGGATTATCAAGATTGCTTCGGCATCCTTTTGCAAGCACTAGAGAAGATAAATCTTGCCTGGTTCATTATCATAAGCCTTGGTTTCAGTGGTTATTGTGAGTTGCCTACATGTACATCGTTCCGCCTGCTCGAGAAAAGTGAGAGAAGAAATTTGGTATGTAGCCATCTATTGGATTGGTTACATTGGAAATCTCATTATACATGATTTGTACATATTTCATTAGTATGCAGGTGGTTGTCATCATGATTCCAAATCTTGATGGATTGCTGCCTTTTTTCCAAAATCTTTGTAAAGTCTTGTTTTAAGTCAGTCACGAGTCATTTGTGTTTGGTCTGTTGAGTCAGTTTTTTCAAGTTATTTCAGTTTGCCATCGAGTCGGTTTGAGTCAAGTTTCAGTCAAGTTTCAGTCAGTTTTCAGTCAAGTTTTCAATTCAATAAATGTGTCAAAGGTTTTGTGTTATCCGTTCAAATAATGACTCCATACCCAATGGATGAAGGCACTGTCTAGCCCTTACAGAGATCTGTGGTTCTTGGCACCTCAAGGAGCTACATCCCCATTGAGCCAATTTTGTGTCAGTATTTGCAGCCTTCCTTCAGTGATCAAACATGCTCTTACAAAGTGAGTTTTAAGGTGTCAAGGTCAAATTTTGTCATTTCATAAGTCTTCAAGCAAAATTTGGTCATAGGCATTAGGTCTAGGGTTTGTTTTCACTCTTTTCAAAATTGTCCAAATGTCGGTCCATGTCAACCATTTAGCTGAGTTACCATTATTCAGAGGGTTTTCATCATCATTTCAAGTTCCATTGGGTCATTTTACAGCTTGTTCATGCTTCAGTTGTGCCTAGGTAAGGTCCATTTCCCTCTCTTAGGGTTTTGGAGGTAATTTCTCTTGGATGGTCAAATCATTGAAAAGACTTGTATCCTAATGTTAACACACCTTCCCCTATCCTTAATGTACCTTATTAAACACTTCCCATCACTGAGATCCCCCAAAATCCTCATTTTTGCACAAACCCTAGTTTACTGCTACAACCTGGCAATTTTCTAGGTTGGGCCTGTGTTTTGCCCTTTTGGACCCCTTCCCCTCACTCAATCTCTAAGGTTCCACTTTCCCCTACTTCCTAACATCCTTCCCTACTTCCAAAAATTTCCCCAAGAATTTAGAAGCCCCTTATCCCCTTCATTTCGCATCATTTCGACAAAATTCCTTGTTTCACACATCGGGATAGGTTTCACTAAAATGATATTTCTGAGAAATAAAAGATGAATTTTGTAAAAATGAGAGAGGTTTTGGTCCACAACTGGCAAATAAAGACAAATATCCTTCACTTTTTACACAAGTGTCATGGTTTGAGAGAAATTTCAACAATACAATCGCCTCGAGAGAATTGATGCACCTCTGAAGTGACCTTGGGAAAATCAAGTTTTCTCCTAGCTTGGTTGGCAAAATAACTTTCTTGATGAGTCAAAGGATAACTAGACAAAAATATATTTCCAATGAGCTATCATGAGCGCAATTTGGAGTTGAGGAAGGCATTCAAAATTTGACTGCAACAGCACTCTGCCTTGAGGCAGCCTCATTTGGCACATTTTTACCAGTCTTGGGAGATTTGATTTTTGACAAGGCAAATGAACTCCAAATTGAAAAATGCCAGTTGTGTTGGAAATTAAACTCAAATACCTTTCCAACGAGCTATCCTGAACCTAAGTTTGACATTGGAAAGGCCTCCAAAAGTCTCCTGCAAAAAGGCGCTACGCACAGGCTCTATGCGCTGCGCGCCTCAAGCCCAATGCGCCGCGCTTTCCCTGTGCACCACGCGCCTCGTGCGACGCATAGGATTGGGAGGTCCAAATGACAAATGGCTTGTAGTTTTGGAATTTTCATGAGAAATCATGAATTTTGGTACTTGGACAAGAAACTTGGGCAAGTTTTGGGTCCCCAAAAGGTCAAAAAACATGCAAAAAATGACCTCACGGCCCCTTTTGGACACACAGGAAGCAGTCTTGGGAGAATGCACTTTTGGAGGGGTAAATGGACACCAAATGGGAAAATTCCACTTGGGTTAGAAAGTAGATAAGATGAGCTTTCCAACAAGCCAATATGAGCTCAATTTGGACTCCTGCAAGTGTCCCAAAAGCAGGTTGAAAGGTGTGCGGCACATAGGGCTCAAGCGCGCGGCGCACAGGGCTTTTTTGGCACAAGCTTCATCCTCAGCTCAGTAAATGAAGCCAGTTTGACCAGTTTTGACTTGTGATGTGATTTTTCACCCCTCTTGATGTAATTAATGAAACGTTATATTTATTTGACACTTATTTACCTATTCTAGATGATTCATTCATAAAATAGCAAAAATTTAATGAATGAATTGGTTTCCTAGCTTATAGAGGCAAGTTGTTTTGACTGCCTAGATTGTAGTGCTTTGTTTATAATTGGTTGAAATAGCTCCTAGGATGATGAGCTCGACCCCTAGAGGCAAGGGAATGTGTTGGCTTTCCTATATTATGTATTTTCTTAGTCATTTTCAGGGTTGGACTCTAGGGAAAAGCTTGACACTCTATTGTACATATTTTATCTGCATTTTTGGCAAAGGAAAGACCAGGGTTTTGCAGCACTATTCGGGATTCATGTGGCTTTATGTGTTGATGGTGTTCTTCTTTCAGTATTTGTAATTTTTTTATGTGTATCACTTTCCTTCTCTTATCTTCTGCAATTGAACAAATGAAGTGTTAAGCTAGAATCCATAATTTGCTATGCTCTGCCTTTAAGTTTGTTTGATTTTCCATGTTTTCATCTGTTTATGGAGAATCCTTGAAAGTTTCTTGCTCTCCTTAACTTCTCACCAGTCAGATCTAGCCATTAATTCTCTTTAAAAACATCAAGACAATCGCCTACCTTGCCCCAAGTAGACCTCTACAAAAACTGTGTCTCATCCCCGCACCCAAAATTGCCTTTCCCTTAGATTCAACAAAACTTCAAAAAATCAATTTCAAACTCCTTATACTTCATACCTAGCCTAAAATTAATTTCCAATTTAGTCATCTCGAGCCTCATTGATCACCTTTTACCGAGATTGACCCGGAGAGAGCCCTCTCCTGTCCTCGTAGGGCTAGCTACGAGGCTGAGCGTGGTTTGATGTAGCCTTGAGTTTTACCTTATTTCAGCCTAAGGTAAATTTGAGCGCTAATAGAAGGCATTCATGGAGTTGAAACGTCGCTTCTGCTTGACACCAGTTCTCGCATTACCATACTTGCAACAACCATTTGAGGTCAAGATAGGTGCCTGTAACTATGCCATTGAAGCAGTCCTTACTCAACACAGGCATCTAGTGGCATATCATAGTGAGACACTTGCAGACACAGTTCGAAATATCCCACTTATGACAAATAGATGTATTCCATTGTGTAGGTCTGCCGACAATGGAAGCATTACATTTTGGGGAAGGAAACAGTCATCCACGCAGAGCACTGACCCCTACAGTTCATACAGATCCAAGGGAAATTGCAGAATGATCACCATCAGAAGTGGTCCACAAACCTGCAACATTTCCATTTGAATATCAAGTATAAGAAGGGTAGCACCAATAATGTTTCAGATTTCCTCAGTCGACCACCACTCATGGTGTTAACCGTTAAGCTCAACTCTTGTGGGCACGAGACTTCTGATTTTCCACTTCTCTACAAAAGCTATCTAGAATTCGGCCACAGATACTAGAGACACTTGGAGGGTCAGCATGTTCCAGATTTTCACCTCCAGGATGCCTTGTTATGCCACCTAGGTCACCTTTGTGTTCCTTCAAGCGAGCGTGCCAAGATGATTTGGGAAGCACATTACAGTCGGGATATTGCGTATTTTGGGGTCGATAAAACTGTGGCACTACTACAGAATTATTTCTATTGGCCAAATCTTCGACAGGATGTTGGGAATTACATTAGATCATGCACTACCTATGCCATTGCCCAACTAACCATCAAGAAGCAAGGCTTCTATACCCCGCTGCCTACCCCTAGTTGACTTGGGAATCCATATCCATGGATTACATGTTGGGCCTTCCTTCTACTAAGCATGGAAACAACCATTCTTTTTTTGGTCGTCGATAGGTTCTCGAAAATGGCCATTATGGTGACGTGCAAGAAGACTATCACAACAGAAGCCACTGCTAAACTCTTCTTTTAACGAGTGGGTACACTTTGGGATCCCACATTCTATCATCTCAAATTGCAACATCAGGTTCATCAGTACATTTTGGTCCAGTCTCTGGTCGATGTTGGACACCAAACTCACTAAGTCCACAACCTTCCATCCCCAAACTGATGGCTAGACAAAGATTGTCAATAGGATGGTCGTACACATTCTGCGCATGTACAACTCAAATCATCCACACACATGGGATTAAAGCCTCCCCTATGTTCATCATAGCTATAACCGAGATCTCCAGAGCTCGACTAGCCACAACCCTTTTCAGGTGGGCTTGGAATTCCAGCCACTATGTCCTATTGATGTGGCCATGCCATTTGCAGCTACTCAGACAGATTCTGCTCATGTCCAGTCTGAAACAGATAAGGCAAACAACTTCATTGAGCACATCCAATATATTCACCAACAAGTCCACGACATTCTGGAGAAACCAAATGCCAAGTACAAGAAGCGACATGATCAACATCAGGTGTGACACAAGTTTTAGGTGGGTGACAAATTCTGGTTGTATTCGTAAAATGAATGCCTTACCGGAGCTGATTCTTTATGTCTGCTACATGTCCTTTAATTACTACATTGAAGGATGGAACAATTAATTGTGTACACTCTCTTGAGTTGATGTCTTTATGGATTTAAATTTTTTTTTGATACTCTCTAACGGTTTGAATACTAATTGAATGTTATTTTCCAAAGAACCTTATCTATTTCATCAGTAACAAGATGAATGTATGAAACATGTGCTTTAACAATAAAAGGTTGTGAGTTTATTGATATTTTGAAGAGTTTTTGTCCCTCTCTTTTCCCTCTTGATAGTTTTAGAGGAGTTTTTTTTGTTGTAGCCAATTTCTCCCAATACCGTATTTTCAATTCTTCTAAGTATTAATGAATTAAATATAATTAATTTTTTAACTTTTTACGAAAGATCTAGAAATTTATGAGTTAGAAATTTGAGGAGTAGATGGAGTACACAAACTACATGAATAATATTTAGTATTGTATTACTTTGCACTCAATTGCAACACATTAATATAGTTGGTATGAGATCCAAGTAATTCCATATATAGATGTGGAGATTGAGATATTCTTTCAACATAATTCCAAACCAACTCTAAACTCAACACATTGCACTAATGGAAATATTATCTCCAAATCGGTTAATGCTTACATGTTCAATAACAACACTTGAAACACATATAATCCACATTCAATTCATATTTGTCTATAATGGTATTCATCAACACTTATTACCCACTCTCGAATCTCCTAGAGTGCACCCTTTCTCCACCAAAACTTTAGGCTTAGCACTTGACCCAAAACAATTTCTAACCATAATTAACATATTTATAATGAGTAATAATATTGACAACAAACTAGGAAAATGCATTGATAGGGCTGAAAGGAGAGAACAATATTCATGTTCCAGAATATGTGTCGAAGTCCACTTGGAGATAGGGTTACCTGAGGTGATCAAGCTAACTGTAGTTAGCTAGTCTCACATTCAAGAACTTGATTATGAACAACTCCCCTTCAAGTGGCGACACTGTCACGACTATGGCCATTTCGCTCGAAATTGCAAGAAGAAAACTGAGGAAGAATTTGAAAAAGAGATGAGCAAATAGTGGACACAAGACTGAAAAGCAAGCACATCCAAGCAGAACAACAGAGTGAAAGGGAAAGGAGGGAATATGGAGATCGGAGGACCCTCTTCTGGGAAGAGACTACTTGAAGCTCAAGTGATAGAAAATTCCACCACTACAATAAATCCTTTTTTTGTTCTAAACCCTCCAAAAGATCAAAACCAACTAGATCTTGAAGAGGGAGAGGTGTAGCAGTTTATTGAATAGATAGAAGACACATAAATAAACTCAGGATCTCAAGAACATACTGGAGTAGCCACCTCAGAAATCCCTTGTGTAGACACAACCCCACAGGAAACCAATGGCTCTCTGGCAGGCACCATATCCCCACTCTCTTATGTAGAAATGATCAAAAAGAAAAAATTGATAGATAGCCCTAGTTCGTTTAAAGAAGACCCTTTGAGAGATCCACCAAAAGGGCAGGAAGGAAGTCTCATAAGGAGATCAGAGAAGAAGGGGCAGAGAGATTAAAGATGTAGGGCAGTCAGTCTACAATCGAAATGTCACTAGGAAGAAAAACAAGGGCTCGACCCACAAAGGGAGGGCCTACTCCTCCATTCCTTGGTAAATAATGTAGATTGTCTCTTACAATTGTAGGGGTTTAGGGAACCCATTGAAAGCTGAGGCAATAAAAGATCTATCAAGAATGGAACCCTCAGATATCCTTCTACTCCAAGAGACAAAGATAGAAGAGGATGTTTTTCTATCCTTAAGTTGAATCAAGTGGAATAAGAACTCAGGAAAAGCAGTCAGTGCCCGAGGTACTTCAGGGGTTCTTACAACCTTATGGTCAGAGGATGTATTTCAGCTAAAAATCTCCTTCGCAACCCAACACTGGATATACACAAAACTTCAACATCTTCTAAGTAATATTTCTTTAGCTTACTTCAATCTTTATGTCCCAGTTAATTTCCTGGAAAAGAAGGACTTCTGGAATTCTCTCTCAGACTTCCTAGAAATCTACACTCCCCCAAACATTATAATGGCAGGGGATCTTAACATCACTTTAGATCCGAAAGAGAAAAAAGGTGGAGTATGGGGTAAATATCCCTTCCACAACTCGGTGGAGTCTCTGATTCTTTCTTGGGATCTCCTTGACTTCAAACCCAAGAAAGGTTGTTATATTGAGACCAACAATAGAGTAGGTAATGCCAACATTGTTGCTCCTCTGGACCAGTTTCTAGTTCAATGTTCTTTGATGGAGGGGAAGAATTTAATGTCTTCATAAATTATGCCTAAGATAACAACTGACCATAACCCCATCTCGTTGCTGCTAGAAAAAGAGGAAGACTTAGGCCCTATTCCCTTTAGATTCAATCCTCTTTGGGTACCAAGAGAGGGCTTTATGGACATAGTGGCTCAAGCTTGGTCGAAATTAGTTGAAGGATCCCCCAGCTTTGTGTGGGAGCAGAAAATTAAGCACACTAAGTATGCCTTAAAAAACTAGACAAAAAAAATAACTCTCTCCACTCTAAAGTGCAATAGAAAAAAGATTGTGCAGGCTTTAGTCGAGATTCATCTAGGCATGGAAGAAATAAAAAGCACCAAATCTCAACTACTCATCAAACAGAATGCCTAGTTCAACTCTTTTCTATACTTTTGCGAGGAAGAGGAGTACTGGCACCTTAAGTCTCACAGCCTCTGGCTGCAAGCTGGAGATAGAAACACATCATTCTTTCACAGACAATGCAAATCCGACCTCTCTCAAAATCATATCTCAAAAATATCCACCAGGGAGGGGGAAGTCATCAAAGGACAACCTCTTTTAAAACAGGCTGCCACATCTCATTTTGAGCAACTGTTTCAGGGGGATGGTTCTTCTGATGATGATCTAGATGCTAATTTTTTGTCAAACATCCCTTCACTTGTCACTGCAAATTTAAACGCTGGGTTATTGAAGCCTTTTACTAAAAAAGAGATAGTCGAAGTCATATGATCAATGGAGCCGGATAAAGCCCCTTGGTCGGATGGCTTCACCATACATTTTTATAGAGCTTGCTGGAATGTAATAAAACTCGATCTTCTCCAAATGATAAAAGCCTTGCAAAAGAAAGCTAAAGTGGGACAGTGCACCAAATCTACCTTCCTTGCTTTAATCCCAAAACAAGTTAACCCAGAGACTTTCGACAGGTTCTAGCCTATCTCACTGCAATGCCTCATACAATATTCTCACCAAACTCTTAGCCAATAGACGCAAGCCTCTGTTAGGGGATCAGATCTCTGCTCTTCAGGGCAGTTTTGTCAAAGGGAGGCACCTCATAGAAGAAGCCCTCCACTCTAGCCACATTCGGAAGGAAAAAGGCATGTTCATCAAGTTGGACATGTCAAATTCTTTTGAGTGGGTTAAACTCTCATTCCTATATAAAATCGTTCTCTCTTTTGGTTTTAGTGTTGAGTTTGTCAACCTGATAAAAACCTGCACATATAGACCTTGGATAGCACCCCTGGTTAATGGTAGACATGCTAATTTCTTCCAAGCTACAAGAGGGCTCCGGTAAGGGTGCCCACTGTCACCATTTCTTTATATCCTGTTGGTAGAATCCCTAAGCAGAAAGCTAACAGTTGAAAACGAAGTAGGCTCAATCCCAGGCATTAAGGCAGCAAGAGGTGTGGATCCTATAAATCATGACCTCTTTGCGGATGAATCTCTCCTCCTGGGAGGTGCCTCGATTAACATAGAAATGGATTTCAATGAAATTATTCAACACTTCTGCTTAATTACATTGACCTTGATCAACAAAAGAAAAAGTGTTGTCTAGAGTTGGAATGTAGATCATCCAACTATCCTTCGAATAGCTTGCTCCTTGGAATTCCATGGGTATGACAAATGGGAAAAGATCAAATACCTAGGCCTTCCCTTAACCTTGGGACCAAGCCCTGCCTCCCTCTGTATCAAAGTAATTAGCAAGATAAAAGAAAAAATAGCATATTGGGGAGGCCAATGGCTAACAAAGGCTAGGAAGTTGGTTTTGATAAAGTTAGTCCTCTCTGCCCTCCCCATCTTCCAATCTTCCCTCCTGCTAGTGCCCAAGTCTATCACGGAATAGATCTCCAAGCTCCTTCAGGATTTTCTATGGAATAGGGGTAAGGGCAACCAGAGAAAGTTACATCTCGTAAGATGGGATATCCTTAAAAGACCACTCCAAGAAGGTGGGTTATAGATTCAAGATCCAGGCCTAGCAAATTTGGCTCTTGGTGGAAAAATCATATGGTAGCTTTATGTAGACAAAAAACATCCCGTCAGCAAGATTCTCTGGATGAAATACATAAAGGGAGGCTCCTTGAGAAACCTCAGAACAACATCTACTCCAACAGGAACAAAAATCTAGAATTTAAGCAGAAGATACATTGATCACTTATAGCAACATTTATACAGAATCCCGGGAAATGGTCTGAGAACCTTACTATGGGAGGATACTATTCAAGGGAATGCCCCTTTGGCCTCCCTAAATTCCTGCAATGAGATAAATATCTGGCTAGTGGACAAAGGTCTCCTTTGGCTCGTAGACACTTGCTCTTGGGACAACAAAGGGAATTGGGCAGGATGGACTTTTCGAGGGGTCCCATAACCTCTCCATGCTCAAAAAAGCTTGTTGTATATAGATCTCTCTCACCTCGCCCTTGTACATAGCTCATCCAAGGAAAAATGGGGGTGGGGAAGAACAAGAATTTACATAGCAGCTCAAGGTTTCTCCTCTTTACAATATACCCATGCCCCTTCACTGACACCGATGCTCTGGAAATTAGTTTGGTCCCTCTTTAGCCTACCAAAGGTGAATTTCTTCACTTGGTTACTCGTGAATAAAACGGCACTAACAGGTGAAACTCTGAACAAAAGAGGGTTCCACGGCCCCTTTAGATGCTACTTATGCAACTTTGCTGCTGAAACCTCTAATCATTTAATGGTTAACTGCGATTTCACACAAGAAGTCTGGAAATTGGTCCTTCAGGGTCTTAGTGCTCCCTCCCCCTCCCAAACATTTGTCGTTTCTCTTTACATCTCCTGGAAAAACCAAAATCCTCAGAAAAAAGCCAAAGACTTAGTCTTCAACAACATATGGCAAGCTATTCAAAAATTCCTTTGGTGGAAAGTGTGGTTAGTTAGAAACGACTGTATTTCAACAACAGGCTTTCGAATTCAGTGGTAGTGGAAACCAAAGTGAAAGCCCTCTTGCTGGAAATTTCATGTAAATTAGCTACCTCCTACTCTTTACCTTTAGAAGCTTCTGCGTGGCTGGGATCCTACTTCACAGGAGAGAGGAACAAACCAGTCAACAAACCATTGAATGCTCCTTCTTGGCGCTTGTGACTCATTGAAGGTGACTTTCGCAAGTGGTTCAGGGGACCTCAAAAGCCATGATATTATTTGATGGAGCGTCCAAGGGGAACCTAGGAACTACAAGTGTAGGGGGTTTGATTCTTTCCCCGAATAGATTGAGTGAAACCGGCTTCAGTTGGGGCCTAGGCACTAGCTCGAAGAATCAAGCAGAGAGTTACAGTCTCTTAAAAGCCTGCCAGATTGTGAAGGAGGTAGGCTATAAAATAATTCAAATATTCAGATACTCGGAGCTTCTGATTAAACTTTTAAACTCCGAAGACCATTTTTGTAATACTAAATTAAACAAAACTCTACAGCGAATCTGAAACACTTCGAAAGATTTTGACAGAGTTGACTCTTACCACATTCTGTAGGATTTAAACAAGCAAGCAGACTCTTTGGCCAATAAATGTTGTCTGCTACCTCAACGAAACTTTAGTCTCAATGGAGGACCCTGCTTGCTTCATCCTCTACCTTAACCAAGCTACACTATGTAGATATACTTTCATTGGCCTCAACACTCAGATTGAACGATGTATTCGGAATTTTGAAATAAAACCCAGACATAGAGGAGATTTTCATTTCAGGGTTCTCTGGAGAGATGATCAAGTAAAGGCCTAAACTTGAAGAACCTCAACAAATTCATTCAGAGAAGCATATACCCCTGCCCGACTACAAGAATCCCCACCTTCTCTAAATTCTGTCTCATTTTGCACTATCTACGAGCTCTGCATTTCGACTCCTCCTTCAATCTTCCTGCCATCTGCGATGTACAAATCTCTAGCCACCAACCTCTCTCCCCCTCTAGTGACAATTTCCACCTCTTTACTTCCCCCCTTCCAACACCCCTCCTCCTTGTCAATCACACTTAGGAACGCCAAGCAACAAGTAGAAGGAACAACAAGCAAAAGGATCGGCAGATAGCTGCAACCAACAAAAGAAACATCAAGCAAAAGGAACAACACAACAACAAAAGGAAAAAAAAGTAGAACAACAGAAGGAAAACAAAATAGAAGGAACAACAAGCATAAGGATCAGCCACAACCAACAAAAGGAACAACATACAGAAGGAACAACCACAATTAACAGAAGGAACAAACCATGGAAAAATACCAGAGAAATAATGTTATGTAAATTTTCTCTACTAGCAGGACAATATGTTAGACATTATTCAAGAATAGCTACAGAAATCTATGAAATTTTGAATATAAGCACAGGAGAAGGGATTGCGTTCCCAGCACATTCTCATGGTTTAGTCTCCACTTATGCTATAGTCGATTGTAATAGGATCTTGCTCCATCACAACTTTTGGTAATATATCCACTATCCGGTCTTGTTAAAAAAAAAATTATTGCCATATTTTATTTTGCTAAATTACATAACCGATTGCTATTAAAAAAAAAAAAAACTTATAGATAAACTCCAATATGTCAAATAACATTGCTCATCTTACTCACCAATTATCTAGGATAGCTACTCAAACAAACATCATATAAGAATAACATATAATTGATGTTCTTCACTGCACAGAATGTGGGCTGGTGCAGACGAATCCCACGATGCTACAATCTTCGATGAGAAGCACAATGCACATAGGATTGAATGCCCCAACCCATTGGCCAAAAAAACCCTCACTGCCATAAAATGAGTCAGGCTAAGCAACATCTTAAATCATAATTGGAGTGCAATGGTGGATAGAACATTGATATGTGTATCCATTCACATATTGATCATATGCTTTACAACAATAGACCGAACGAAACCCCGCTTTAGTCGCTAGAAATAATAATCCATGGAGGATGGTTGATGTTAAATGCCCATTCCCAAGTATTTTAGGTCTTCTGTGTGTCAAAGATGTCAAGTAGCAAATCTACAAATTCATTGGAGAAATGAGTGCCGTCAACCAATCCTCATGATCTTCAACAACACCGCCTTTCTCCCGTTGCACTTTATGAGGTAAGCCTTCGATGGGCATGAGAAATATAATATAGTTATGGCTCCAGCTTGGAGATGGACTCTGATAGAAATCAGTGCCGAAATGCAATGGTTGTTACGACCTATTCTGATCTTTGATGAAGGAATTGTGCGAAGAAAATCAAAGGTTGTAAAAATATTAAATTTTAGCCTCTTCGAAATTATATGGTGGAGGTAAGATCATGTTGTCCATCTATGTTACTAGAAAGACGAAACGGAAACAAAACAAGAAACGAGAACAATACGAGAAACGAAGTTTGGAGGTTTCGTATATAAGAAACAAGGAGAAAGAAAATAGAAGGTTAAAGGTAAACAATATAAAACAAAGAATTAATCATAAACATCCAATTTTTTCACTGGTAAGATTGTAAAGAAATATTTATAAATACCAATTTACTTATAAAATATATATATAATATATATATAATATATATATATATATAATATATATATATATAATATATATATATAATATATATATATAGATATAATTTTTTAGATCCAAAAATTTAGCTAATCACTTCTATAAACTTTCATAGAATCAATCTCACAGATCCTAGCCCTTCAAAAATTTATTATATATGAGGTTGGAAGGTATGCATAGGGTGAAATATTTGACCATTTTTCTATGTTTTATGTTCTTCCATTTTCAAAAAATCATTTCATGTTTTTAAAGAGCTCTCATATTTTCCAATGCCTTGTATGCCAAGAGATTCAACGACAAGTATGTAAAGGTCATGAAAGAGGGAAATATTGCATTAAATCCCTTAGGCCTTCAATATGTTAGTGTCTTTTAGTAGATCTAAGAAGGGGACTTTGTTTGGCTTCCTTTTGCACACTGCTTCACGATTATTATCATTGATGATTTATGCACTACTACTACAGTTGGACCTTAAGACCCTACAATTATTGGGGTTTTGATATATCACCACTCTTGAATCCCAATTGATAAGATAAAGCCTAAAATTAAATTTTCTTCTTCCATAATATATTTTGGTATCATATAATTTTTATCATATAAAATTTAAACTTGATCTTCGAAAAGAAAAACAGAGGCTAGTAGTGGCCATAGTGCTAGGCAATGCTCAAGAACGAAGGAAATATCAAAAACAACAATTCCAAAATTTCATTTCGTGTAAGTTCTAGTTACTTGATGGATTCTCATAACATTATATCGAGAAATATACAGGTGAAGGGCATATTAAAACAATCCACTAGAGATTTCTAATTGATGAATAAAGACATAAAATTTATGATGCAAGTATGAAAACATTAAGATATGTGGGCTTTCAAGCTGTAAAATAAAAAATGTAAACTTCAGACCTCAAGGATCGAATCATGGAAAGATAAAATATAATTGCACAAATTGGTTGAACGATGTACCTGAGATATATCTTGACAAGAAAATGATGGTAAAGAACATTACTTGCTGGGGGTGTGAACCTGCTCAGCTCGATTCTGATTTGTTCTTTCGCTGCATCTGGTTTATGATAATTTGATATCCTCCACAGCCTAAATCCTTAATCCTTGATTAACCTTGAGAGTTGTCACAACCATTAGTTTATTTTGCATGCACAATTTTTTTCAACATAAAAAAATACTTTGCATGTGCAGTTGCAGTGCTTGAAAAACCAACTGGAGATTTAACTTTAGTTGGGAAAGGAAATCGAGAATGAAGGAGAAATGATTTGCACTGTACGTTGTAGGATTCAACTCCATTTGGGAAAGGAAATCAAGAATGAAGGAGAAACGATTTGCACTGTACATTGTAGGAAACGACTCATTTCATGACCCGTTTCGCAAGAAACTAGTTTCTGGCCAACGAGAACGAGAAAGTCATATAAGATGGTGTTTCTTGTGTCGTCTTGTTTCTAGAGCGGTTTTTGCTAGAAACATTGCCCCTTGTCCCGTTGCTGGTAGCATAGTTGTCCATACGTAGTATCACTACTACAACAAGAGCACTTTTAAGACATTTTTTAAGACAAAAGAAATTTGTTGTCTTAAAAGGTCACCTTTTTATTTTAGTTATTTTCCATTAAAATTTAATATCAATTGAATTGTCTTAAATGTAAACTTTAATACAAAAACAGTTTGAGACAAAAATATTTTAAGACAAAAAAAGTTTGAGACAAAATTATTTTAAGACAAAAAAAGTTTGAGACAAAATTATTTTAAGACAAAACTTTATATTTAAGACAAAAGTAATTTAAGAAAAATATTTTGAGACAAATCTTTATATTTAAGACAAAAGTAGTTTGAGACAAAACATTTTAAGACAAAACTTTATATTTAAGACAAAAATAGTTTAAGACAAAATTATTTTAAGACAAAAACAATTTAAGACAAAAAATTATATTTAAGACAAAAACAATTTGAGACAAAAATATTTTAAGATAGAACTTTATATTTCATACAAGGACCACTTTAGATGAAACTTATTTAACACAATTAAAAATTAATACAAAAACATATCAATTTAAGACAACATTATCTAACGGCTGCAAAATTGACTCTGACAATTTGCCCTGAGTCTGCCAACTTGCAGGGTACTATTGCCTTGCGCCTATAACGAGGTTGTTATTTCACTTACCATTCATGTTATCATATATAAAGAATGATTTGTTGGGCTCTTCGTTTTGTGGGGGTAGCCAACTAAGAAGAATGCAACAACTTTTAATGACAATATTTATGGGACATCAATTCCTGTTTTATCCCTTTCATTCATCCTGATATGATTAGAGACAACTTGTCTATCGTTGCATTCAGAATTACTACATGGAGGGGTATTTTAAAACAATTTTTTAAGACAAAAGAAATATTTTGTCTTCAAACTTTCAATATGAGGCACTAGTAAAAAAAGGTAAAGGTAAAGGATTAAGGGTATGTCTTTACGTTGTGGATGGGTTGTTTAGGAAGTGGAGTGATGGAGGTCGACATAAACTGATGGGATTTAGGGTGATGGAGGCCGAAAACATAGGTGTGCTTCATGAGAGGAGTGATGGAGGAAATTTTACAAGAACGAGGATAAGCAATATCATAGTTGGAGTGATTTTCAGGTCTCCATCAATTGTGTTTTAATATGTGTTTTTTGACAGTTTCATTTATTTTCAATGCTACTTCTATCTGTTGGTTTCCATTATCAACACATTATTGTGTTGGAACTCCTGACTTTCATCAACAACATGGATTAGATTCACCTGAAGGATTGTTGAAAAATGCAGCAAGAAATTCTCAATTTGATTTTTCCTTCATTAAATTGAGAAAGATTGAATTTCTCCATGGAATGATCCATGGAAATTGTTAAATAAAAGAAACCCTACTACTTAAACCCCCGCGGTTTAAGTATTTTCCTATGATTGCAAGCTTCATTATCTCCGTTGATCCTAAGGAGTAGGATATGTAGAGGGAGAGTGTATTAGAGGCGATTTACGAAGATGTTGCATTAGCCCGGATAGGCTTTCTTCATAAGTAGATATGATGGACACCGAGGCTAAGGCCGAGGTGGATAATTTGGATGATATACCACTAAATAATCAATGTGCTACTTATGGAGTGGAAGCCGCCCAATTTCAATCTCAGGACACCACGTGCTCTCTGAATGTAAGTATGTATGATTGTACATCAATTTTTAGATTATTGAGTTTTAAAATTAATGACATGTCTAATAAATCGGTTCCACGACCAATTCGGTTCAAGAGGAGCGTTTACCAATAAAACTTTGTTGTGAATCGAATTCTATGATTAAAACTATTGACATTCAAGATTTCTAATATAGTTTCAAAAACATATTCTACCCTCTTTGCATCCCTAGAAAAATAATTTTTACTTTTTATCCCTAAACTCTCAGTTTTAATGGCCCACCTTAGATAGAATGCTTTTGTTTTTTGGATGTGGTGATACTCTGGATTGGTTGATTCTAATTTGAAGTAGCATGCATTCTTCTATCCGAAAAATTCACTACTAGACAAAAGGGCTTTGAAGACATTAGTTTGAGAAGAAATATCATTTTCGTCTCAATTTACCTTTTTCTATTTCTGATTTATTTTAATTAAATAGTTATTGTCTTTGTGGAATCCTACTATTTCTAATCTATTTTAATTAAGTATTTATTGTCTTTGTCGCAACATAATAATATAAATTAAGGGAAATGCTGTATTGACGTCAAAACTTAATTTTTAGTTTTCAAACTCTAGCACTATCTCTATGGAGAGGATGAGAAATGACCCCATTACTATCAACCATTACTAGGGGTTAGACTATCACCCATTGGAGATGGGGCTATCCCATTCAAATTAGAATCAACTTCAAGAACACAGGTATATCATTTTTCACTAAAATACTTACTACTCAACTTAGATCATGTTCGCCTCACAAGCCTTAAAACAAATCATGATAAAAAGCTAGGAACACCATTAATCATACAAGTTTTCAATCCATGATAAAAAGCTAGGAAAACCATTAATCGTATGAGTTGTCTTTAGTGCGACTTTTTGGAAGTTTTTCCTGTGGGTTGTTCTAGTCTAGTTTCTCTAAAATCTGTATGGAATTTATTGAAATCACAAGTTTGATGGGTAACCTTGCATAATGAAAGTGCCTTAGGGTTTTTCAGGATCTTGAATCCATATATAGAGTGAAAAAACCAATTTAAATAACCCAAATCAAGATTTTACCTCATAAGTTTCCAACATATTTCGTCACCAAAAAGTCCAAAAAATCGCACTAAAAACAACTCCTTAATTGTAATAGAACATAGAATAATCTTCAACCAACCTACCTAAACCTACCAAGTAACTGAACCCCTTCATTCTACCCGAGCGAGGGTATTTGGAATTTGACTATAGAAAATGACCCTAAGTCATTACTCTGGGGGCATACAATAAACTATTTTTGGATTCTCATTTGGGGGCCATAATACAAAAAACTCCAATCATGTGCAAGAATGCAAGGTCGTGATGGTCAAGATTTTGTAGTTAACCTAAGGTGAATGGCATCTAGAGAAGCAAGCCTTTACTTGCAAGAGCAGCTTGAGATGTGTGAGATATAGGGTAGCAAGCGATCAAGGCAGTGAGGTCAGAACGAGACATATTGACAAAATAGGGTATTCTTCCGCTTAACCTTATCCAAACTTACAAGGATGGGAAGACAGACAAGGGATACAGGGTACAAGATAAGGCAGACATGGCTTTTACCCCCTTCATTCTACCTGAGTGAGGGTCTTTGGAATTTAGATATAGAAACTGACCCTAAGTCGTTACTCGGGAAGCATACAATACCCTATTTTTGTATTCCCATTTGGGGGCTGTAATAAGCCCTGTAAAAAATTCCTCATGGCGCGAAAATTTCTAATGCAAAAAGTCCAATATTGTGTAGGAATGCAAGGTCATGATGGTTAAGATTTTGCAGCTAACCTAAGGTGAATGGCATCTATAGAAGCAACCCTTCACTGGTAAGAGGAGCTCGAGATGTGTGTGATTCTAGGGCAGAAAGCGGTTAAGGCAACGAGGTCAGAACGGGAAATATCGGCAAGATAGGTTATTCTTCCGCCTAACCTTATCCAAGCTTACAAGGATGGGCAAACAGACAAGGGATATAGGGTACATGATAAGGCAGACAGGGATTTTACCCCCTTCATTCTACCCGAGTGAGGGTCTTTGGAATTTGGCTGTAGAAAATGACCCTAAGTCGTTACTCAGGATGCATACAATACCGTATTTTTGGATTCCCATTTGGGGGTCGTAATAAGCCCTGCAAAAAATTCCTTATGGTGCAAAAAATTCCAATATTGTGCAAGAATGCAGGGTTGTGATGGTGAATATTTTGCAGTTAACCTGAGGTGAATGGAATCTACAGATGCAAACCTTTGATGGCAAGAGCTGCTCGAGATGTGTGTGATCTAGGGTAGCAAGAGGTCAAGGCAGTGAGGTTAGAATGGGACATGTTAGAAAGATAGGGTATTCTTCTACCTAACCTTGTCCAAACTTACAATGATCAGTAGATAGAAAAGGGATACACGGTACATGATAAGGCAGATAGGGGAAAAGGCACAAAAAATTAAACTCCTTACCCAGCTCTATTTTGGGTTAATCAGCTTCTCCCTTAGCTTAGGCCACCTCCCCGCATAACCACTAGCTCTATTATCTTTGGGTTGGTAGGAATTCATGCTCATTTGAGGGAAGGAATTCATGGGGGTGCTCATGGTAATAGTGACCGGCAACATGTGGTGCATGAATAACGATGTAATTTCCCAATAGTAATTTCATGATGTCATACTATTAATCGATGAAGGAAACGGAAACCGATACCACCATCATTAGTTGCCATCATCCATATGGATACAAGGGTCAGAGGTATGTGGAAGTGATCAATTTTTTGTTGCATATATTGAAGCTTGGATGTCAGCCTCTGTTCTATTGATTTCTCATTTCTATATTTGTTTTGGGTTTCCTCTTGCTATAGAGTGCAACCACATACAACTTTAAGTTGGCAGTACAAAGGGTCAAATATTGCACCTTCCCTTCGGGTTAAGACCTCAACATCCACGTTTTCTTGAATCATGTCATTTTAATTATCAGTGAGTTTCCTATATTTACAACTGATTGAATTTTCTTGGAAAATATTCAGATATTGGAACACATAGAAGTTGAATGAAACAAATAAGAATATGAATTTGGAGAATTTTTTTCAAGAAAAATCCATTAATGTTAAATTGAAACAATGTCTCACAATATTTAGTTAAAATTCCACATGCTCTTAGATTATTCTGCATGTGTTATGTAGGCTATTTCAAATTGGTATTGTAGTGATATCACACACTTAAAGTAATAGTATTTTTCATGTTTGCAAGTTACAATTAGGATTGAAATTCTTGATTTGATATTTTATTTCAAATTAGTCTTGCTAGTGGATATCAATTAGTCTCTTTCTTGTTGTGAACTTGTTGGATGGTAGTTCTTTGAATTCACCATTGTTGTTACTCTATTTATAGTATAATACCTCACAACTCCCTTATCATGTATGATGATTTTGGAGGCAATACATCAAAGCGTAAGTTGAAACTTTATAAGTATTTTCATTTAATATATTTTAAGGATTATCAAGGAGATAATAGTTGATATTCAACAATATAGAAAACATATTCAACTAAACCTACTTATATAGTCATTCCATTTAGATTCAACAAAGCTTGAATGTTTTTTTTCAAAATTTTGGTAGATACAGTGACTACTATGCATGTGCAAATGAGATCAACGATTATGAAAATTGTGACTTAGATTGGTTATGGACATACTCTATATTCATGATTAAGGGGAATTTGTTAAAAACCACAACAATTGGGCATCATCCATACACACTATAATAAAATGTAGGCCGAGGTTATCTTGACTATGGAGAAGAATATCCAAGGCATGAAATGACACATGTAGCATAAAAAATGTAGAAGGATCTCAGATGATGCCTTGTATCCATCTAAGGCAAAAGGACTACTTCTCTAGCATAGAAGAGGAGGGAGTCAAATAAAATAGATGTAATTCTATATCATTCCCAATTCAATCACAATATTTACATACTTCTATTCCTCCTCAACTCTATCTCAGACATGGCCCAAAGAAAATTCTCTGCTGTAAATTTCATAATTTCATTTTACACTCCCCCTGTTTTAAACTTCCTGCTACTAGTACAACTGAATGGTGTCTTCAACAAGTAGATCGATGTTTTCACTGAAATAAAGTGGATGATCGATTTGAGATTAAAATTGTGTGACCCTTTAGTGGCTTCAAAGGTTTACCTTGAAGATTTGAGCTAATTTCCTTGAAACCTTTTGCGCTGGGTGTTTCTTCTTGGAAAGGAGAGTCAAGAACTCAAACTGGACTAGGTTGTTCTGCTTTCTCATTATTAACTTCTCAAGCTTTAGATACAGAATGGTGCAAATGGTTTCGTGGACTGCAAGATGTTGGAGAGCTCGGTGGTGCTTGCTCAAATGGAATCCCCTAAAGTCACTCCAATTCATTAGCTACTAGCATGATTCATTAGATAAAAAAAGACCAGATATAAAGAATGTGTGAATAAAGTTCTTGTGGAGAATTCACAAGTTTATCTTTCCACATAGATAGAGTATTGTAGAAATGGAAAAACTGATTAGAATTTTACCTCAGTTACATAAACAACATTGTCATGAAATTGTAATGCATCACTTTTCACAAAAGCAGGGGAGTCCAATGTTTACAATGCAATCTCCTTCGTTTTATTAGAATCTACAAGTAAGGTCTCACTTATGATTCCCTCTGAAAGATAAAGTGGTTCATTTTCCATATGGTGAGCATCTGTTTATTTCTTGCATGTTTTCTGATGCTGAAAATCATTCAACACTGTTGGGAGTGCATCACATCCCTTATCCAAGGTTTGGACAGAAGCATCTGGCGGTGCCAATGAATCAGAGTTCTGGTTGGGTGATCTTCCTCCCGCCAATAATACGTTTCCCTCCAAACTTGAATCATTCCCCTTCAAAAGAGATTCATCATTTCTAATCTTGCTGAACTTAGTAGGAAGGTTGATGCTTGGTGTGTTAGAAACAATCTCATGTTCCTAGCCTGTGCATGCATCCGAAATTCTTGTTTGCATTTCTAACCTCTCTCTATCAAAATCCATGGATGATGCACGTATTGATGGCGATCTCAAAAGACTTATAGATGGGATATTACCATTTTCATCTTCACAACCGATATCAAATTCATGTCTAGCGTGCAATCGATTTTCTTTAGCTCCATAATTGGTTTTGTTGTCGTTTATTAGCCCTTAGGTTGGCATACTGGTTTTTTTTCCTCACGCAAAGCAAGAATTTTCCCTAACGTGCTTAAATTCCCTCGAGACTGCTTCTCGCCTTCATTTGCTTGGGTCAACCTTAGTCTCTTTGACATATGCTTTTTAGGTTCTTTGTTGACTATAGATTCAGATGAATTTGGAGACTTACTAATCCAGGTGGATGTTGGTGGCCACCCACCTATCCCACTTGGACCCCCAAAATTATCTCTTTTAGTTTTTCATCTTCCTTAATCATAGCATAGTTTAGTATTTTTAGTAGTTTTTCGAGTCCCGAACTTTTGGAGCCATTTTGAGGCCCTAAACAACATTTTCTGGGAAATATGGGAGCAACATGTGTCCATGGACCAATGTTTCTCTTTCCAAACTTGTAGTACTTGGATAGGTCTTTCTAATGAGCTATTGTGCACATCAAATGGAGATTGTATGCCAAAGTTACAACCTCGGGAAGTTGATGTACCAATTTACCCAAACAGGGACCACAGTTTGGTGTTTCATCTCCTAGGGTTAGGTTTTTGGATGTTTAGGGTTTTACATTGTTTCTCAACAATAAATAGGCCTTCGAGCCTCATTGTAACATAGTTCAGAGGCATGTAGTTGCCACATCTCTTCTCTAAGATAGGCTACCATCGCCCTAGCTAGTTTATTTTTCAGTATTTTACATTAATGAAATGAAGCATTATTTCCACTTCATCTTTGTGTTTATGGTTATATCTGTAATTTGTTGCTTTCTTGTTTAAATCTGGATCAGTGGTATGAGAGAGGTCTGCTCTTTCTTTATTTTTCTTTGCATGTCCCCATCGAGGTTAGGGTATAAGGAGTTAGGGCTCAATCTAATTGAACCTTTGCAAGATTGGCCTCACAAACCCCGACGGCCTCCCATGGCAGAAGAAATAAAAGACGAGGGGGTAGAATATCCTATCAAAATCATGTTCGAAGAATCTCTTGAGTGGCAAAGGAATGCGATGATGGACAACTTTTCCTAGATCCTTCAACGGCTACTTAGAGGTGACGCATCGGATTCCAACAGCTACTCTAGAAATGCCACACCCTTTAAGGTACAAGTTAATTTTGAAATCCCCATCTTAGAGGGTAAGATGGTTAAATTTGCTAGATGGATAGTTTTTTGTTCATGATTTTTCCAGTCGAGAAAATATTATTTTCGCTATTCTCAAAGCAGCCTCTATGTCAAGGACTAGAGGGAAACCTACTATGAGCAGAAGGATGAAAGTACGGGCTCACTATTTTTAGCCTCACCCACTTGGAATTCATTCTGGGATGTTATCAAGGAGCAGTACTACCCTATCAAAAGCTATGAGGACAAATACATGAAGTGGGCCACGCTGCGATAGGGAAGGGACCAAGATGTGCTAGAGTTCACAAACATTTTTCATACCCTTCGCACATAATGGGGTATCAAGGACTCTAAGCTACATTTGGTACTCAAATATCGTGGCTACCTACATAGATACATCCAGGAAGAGATGGAGTTCCTTAACACCTCCTCGCTTGGCACGAGGTATCGGTACGCTGTCAAAATCGAGCAGAAGTTTAAACAGAAGAAGCAAGACTTTGGATCTGTGAATCCAAAGCAAGGGAAAGGCTTCCCTAAATCGCAGAACCAAGGATAAAGCCAAGATGGGGAAACCCAAGACAACCCGTCGAAGCTGCAAGAAAATAAGAACACCACGAATTCAAATAGGGACACAGGAAAGTGGTGTGAGTTCCATAAGAGCCCCACTCACAGCACAAGTGAGTGTCAGACCAAGCAATCGTTTGTGGCCGAGTTGAAGGCTTCAGAATCAGAGGCATGTTTTGATCCTAAGTCAGAACCCAACAAGGTGAATGGAAAAGGGAAGCAGATCATTGATGCGGATCCCGACACCATTATTGCGACCACCAAGATCCAGAAGAATGATCCCGAAGATCCAAAGGAGGGGGAGCATCTTTTCCACTCACAAATGTGGTTAGATATTTCTCCACTACAATTCATTATCGACAGTGGTAGCCAAAAGAACCTCATTTCAGTAGAGGTCATGAAGCAGTTAGGTCTACCGACTACACCACACCCACAATTGTACAATATCAAGTGGCTTCACCAAGGATGAGATCTCTGAGTCTGCCAGTAGTGCCAGCTTCCCTACAGCATCAAGCCCTTCACAGATGAGGTATTGTATGATGTTGCACCTCTGGAGGTTTGTGATGTATTATTAGGCCAACGATACTTATGGAGGTGACATGTTCTATATGAGTCAAGGCCTTGCGTTTTCTTTGTGTAATTCATTATACAGGATACTAGAGGTAGCTCCACCTACCCCCTTTGCTAAGAAATGTATCAAGATCATCTCCCAGACTAGGAAATTCATTTTCTATTTGGTTCACTCCCAAAGTAAGGGGAAGACCATTGCAACATCCATGACCCTTGCAAAGGGTTCCTCCACGCAGCAGCAACAACAAAGGGATATGGTTATGAGAGAACACAGGAAAAACTTCTCCTCACCAACAGGGGTACCACACAAGTTTCAAGTGGGCGACAAAGCCTGGTTGCATCTGTAGAAAGAACATCTTACAAGAGCCGATCAGAAGCTCAGACCACTCCGACATGGTTGTTATAGCATTACCAAGGTTGTGGGAAACAAGGGTTTGGAGAACAACATTACCCCATTCCCTCACTTGCACCGAGTGTTCAATGTGAACCGCCCTTGACCATGCTTCCCACCATTACTGGACACATCATAGGTTGCAAAATAGCTCACCTGGGACCTAGCTCAGCAGAAGCTTCCACATCTCAAGAAAGAACTCAACATAATGGGGACCATTGCTTCCAAAGGCGGGAGGAATGATCCAAGTGGATGTTGGTGGCCACCCACCTATCCCACTTGGACCCCCACAACTATCTCTTTCAGTTTTTCAGCTTCCTTAATTATAGCACAGTTTACTATTTTTAGCAGATTTTCGGGTCCTGAACTTCTAGAGGCATTTTGAGGCCCTAAACAACGGTTTTTGGGAAATCTGAGAGAAACATGGGTCCATGGACCAATTCTTCTTTTCTCAAAGTTGTGTTACTCAGATAGATCTTTCTAACGAGCTATTGTGCGCGTCAAACGAAGATTGTATGCCAAAGTTACGACCCCAGGAAGTTGATGTACCAATTTACACAAACGGGGCCCACAGTTTGGCATTTCATCTCCTGGGGTTAGGTTTCTAGATGTTTAGGGTTTTCCATTGTTTCTCAACAATAAATAGTCCTTCAAGCCTCATTGTAACATAGTTCAGAGGCATGCAGCCGCCACATCTCTTCACAGAGATAAGCTACCATCGCCTTAGCTAGTTTATTTCCATTTTTGTTTGTAAGCATTTTTCAGTATTTTACATTAATGAAATGAAGCATTATTTCCATTGCATCTCTATGATTATCATTATATCTGTAATTTGTTACATTCCTATTTAAATCCGGATCACTTACCTAGAGGATATGATAAAGTACCACCATACCGCTTTATGTAGTCCAATGAATGTTTGGTAACAGAAGTGGGAACATAAGCATCTATGCAAATGTTGGGCTCTCTAGAACTATCTCTAGATAGATTAAATGAATTTTTCTTGCCATTAATGCTAGTGAAATAAGTAGAAACTTTCCTGAATATGGAATGGTCTTTTGCTAAATCTCTAGTCACACTTTCTCTCACTTTCCTTGCAATATCTCGAGATATTTCCCTTGGAGCTTTGGGCCCATCATGAATTCAACTCCTAACATTCTCCTGAGTATACTTAGGGTCATCCTTCCTAGTTTCTTTGAGTCCCATCTTAAGTCTTTCCTTTACTTCCACCTGAAAATTATGAGTGTTAGCTCTTTCACCTTCACCAAGACTTTTAAAAGCAATTTTATATTGAAAAGAGTAGCTTGGTCATGAAGTGGGTCTAGCATTTTGAACACTTCCAGGGCCAGGATTTAATACAACTATCCTTATTGGTAAAGAACCATCATCACTCTTAACTGGGGCACCTACTCTAGAGTATTGATTACCCTGATCTTTTGAGCTTCTCACCTGTCATTCTTTATCTCTTCCTGTCAAACATTTGCTACCCTTTTGTTTCTAAAGTAGTTTTTCATTTTTTTTTACCTTCTTTGGAATAGCTTCCTTGACTAATATCCTCCTTTTTCAGCAACTCATGTGCAAACAACGAATTTAGTTCTTGAAGGAATTTAAGGAATAAATCCTTGTTTCACTTAAATACTCCCAGTGCATCATGAAATTCTTCTGACTACTACATTGTCTCATTAGTGGAAATATGTTTAGCACCAATGAACTTCTGGCGTACAACAACCATCTTTGACTTGTCTAGCATTTCATGAACAAACATCCATTTCTCAACAAAATCTATGCCAAGTTCAACCATCTGTTCACTCTTTGAATGATCATGACATGTTGAGCATTGGGAAACCTCAAACTCATTCTTGAATTCATACATGTCCTTTCCCTGAGGTTGATCAAATGTAGGTTCCCTTTATTTTCTATGATTAGGAAACTTCTATTGAGATTTTGGAAAAGAAATTTCCTTACATACCAAATTCCTTAATTTCTATGGAGAGATTCTGACATCATATCCTGGCTTGGGTTGCTGTTGATGTTTCCCAAATGTAATTTTATGTAGCCCATTATCTGATTCTTACATACGTTCTTCTAGAATTGTTTCTGTTGGGAATGTATCAAGTCCCATCAAATGTGCAACCACACGAGGAGTGTGGCGTTTTGCTTCCAGCTCTTTCGACATTTCCTCTACTATTGATGCCTTCACAGATAATCCACTTACCTTCTTTGTTGCATGATTTTTTCTGGAATCATAAATCTGAAGATTTTATAAACATCAATTAGCCTACCGAAAATATGCTACCCAGTTTACACATGCATTATAATATATACCCTAACAAACAATTATGCTTCCACCCACACCAACATCTTCCTACTGCTCAAGCCTATAATTAGTCAGTTCAAAGTAAACATAACCCCAATGAAGATACTTATAAGCACATATTCATTTTTAGCATCCCTAGACTTTGACATTTCAACAAAATGATTTGACCCATCCACACTAATTCTACGATTCTCTTCTTATGCAATAAAATGTATTTAGTAGGATAAGATTAGAGTAGCACATTGTCAAAATTCTACATTATTAAGCATAAATTATAATAGATTGACACATAACTGGGAGATCAAAACCACTTGAAGAAATAAGTAATTGGGAACTAGAGTAACAACATAAAATTCCACCAAACCTACAGGGGTTCCATATCATAATAGAATGTAAAAGAACATCCAAGTAAAATGCATAAAATAACTCTGCTACTTCTATTAAACAAACTTTAACATGTAGGATGTTGATAATCGATATCATGGTAGAACAAAGAGATTTTCCTCCTTTGTGGTTTAATTGATTTGGAATCCTTTGTATTTATATGTATTGGATGTTTGGGTGTCCATTAGAAAGAACAAACATGCGAAGAGTCACTTATTCTTCACCAAAATAAAAGACACTGAGGTAACAATAGACTAATGCATCCAAACCCTATTTTCTCTTTTATTTTGGCTCTCTTTCTGATGTAAAATTATATAATTGAAGTGAATATAGACACAAATTCTTGTCACATTTCCGCAGAGCAAGGAAGAGAAAAGAGACCAAAAGAAACATTCTCTAATATATTGGAGGTTTTGAGCCAAGCCTTTCATCTAGTTCATATGTTTCAGGGCCAAGTATTAGGTATAATGAACTAAAACATGCTAAATCCTATATAAGCTGAAAATAATTATAATTTGAATTCCTACTGTTTCAAGGAATGGCCTAAAATCATGTTGTGTTTCATTGCATTTTCAATACTTTTTTAAAACTAAATGCTTCAGATGAGTTGCAAGCCCATGTAAGCTTAGATTTTATATGCACTGAGAGATTGTTAAGGTTGAGTAGTTTAGGGATCAATTGATATTATGGTGGGTATAATTTTTAGATTCCATTTTTCCTATATCTTCTAAACCAATTTTCTTTGACTGGATCCCTTATGAAAATTTTTGTTTCTGAAACTTTTACTAGTTCTCGAACATAGTATTTCCCTACCACAGGCTCCTTAAACAAGACATGAGCTATAGATACTTTTTCATCTTTATAATCAGGTCCACTTTTATCCTTTTATTTTTTCTTGCTCTTACCTTATTTCAATGGGAAGGTGGATCCTTTACACTCACATTAGCATTGAAAAAGTATCATATTTTCACAATATGTTTCCCAACTATAGGTAAACCAAGTCTATGATGTCAACAACTAGGTAGATGTGCTCCAATTGCAAGGTACTCATAGTTAATTCAGTTTCCAGCACCTTGATTTCTTTTATTGAATCAATCCAATGCCTAGAGAGATCCACCCACATTTAGCAGAAATTCATTATGAGAGTTGCAAAGTTTATTATTGGATATATTTTAATTAAAACCTTCGATTAATGCCTCACCACTAAAGGTTAGTATTGGATGTGTTGTAATTAAAATATTGGATAATAACTCTTTGCATGGGTGGTATATTCAAAGATTTATCACTTCCACCAAATCATTTTGACACAAAGAGAGCAAGTACTAACACCATATCAAAGTCATAAACTATAGACTTGCTTTCCTCTTCATTCCATTTTGTAGAGTTTTTCAAATCAAGTTTTTTTTTTTTTTGAGTGGATAGAGTTATTGCATCCAATTCCTCATCTCTTTTTCTATTAACCAAAATAGTCTCCTAAGAATATAAAAAAAGGTCTCTCCTTTACAAAGTTTATCAATGGCTTAAATCAACCACAAAGTGTTTAAGCGGTATGACACTTAATGTTGCCAAGCCACTCAGTGGGTGAAATATGACTTATTTCTAGTGTCCTGGTATTCTTGTATGGAGCATTATGAGATAGACCTCTAGCTTCAATCTTATTTGGATTAGTCACTTGAAGAGCATTCCTAAGGTTTTTCACAGAGTAGTGCCTCACCTTATTGGTTACTTACTCATCCAATTCACTATCAAACCACCCAGAATGGAGACAGTTCAACACTTGTTCATTATATTGAAGTTCAAATAACACATCCAACTTGCATAGAGAGACAATGTTGTCCAATTTCTCTACATTTTCAATGAGGTAAAATTACCTGGGCTACCAAATCTCTTATCTTTTTTATCAATCCATTCCACATACATGAGTTTATGTATACCTAGTTCATCTTCATCAAAACTTTTACACGTGATACCATGGTGTGCTCCCTCACGGAACTAGATCATTTCCTTCACACAATTGTCAAATAGATTTCCATAAGGGAAATAACTATCCTTGACTCGATCTGGTACAAAAATCTTTTCTTATATGCCTGGAGATGGATTGAGTGGCCCATTTGGAGTTACAAGAGTTAAATGTTGTCCATTGTGCCAAGATTCATATCCTTCCGATGCCATATCACCGTATTTCCAATCATTTCTATGCCCAATTAAGTGCACCAATGTAATTTGATTATCTTCTTCCAATTCATGGGTGTTGAGAAATGGATGACATAAGTTTCTAATCATGAAGATATTGAGAACCCTCCTCACTACCCAAGAAAAGATCATATTGTGGTAAGCCACAATTTAGTTTTTTCTCAAGATTACTACTATGGACATTAAGATATTGGGATCATCCTTTACAAATGACCTTGAAAAAGAAATTACAACCATGAGAGGGGATGAGAAAATCTTGTGTTACTAGTATACGACAAGGTGTAATCATCAAATTAGGGAGTTACCTTCTTGCAAAAATTAACTAAGGGTTGTTCTTCAATATGGGTAAAGGGAAGAGTGCATGTATTCATATCTTATAAATTGGATCTACCACTGCAATACTTATGGGCATCCTCTACATGTCTTCAGTCCTAAAGCAATTCCAACTGGTTGGCCAACAAGCTAGTATGTCACCAAATTCACATATGCCACCACAACTTGCCATCCACATCCAATTGCCACCGTTGCAATCATAATACCTTTATAATGTCAATGAAAATATAAGCCTAAATATAACAAACATCAACTACCAGCTTTATAACTTTCTACTACAAATAGATTGTTGATATGAAAATTCCAACCTCAGAGAATGGGTTGGGTGCCATTCAAAGAGAACAGATATGGCAAGCAGAGGTATCAATGCATAGACTGCGCATATAACCACAGTGTTTCTTGTGAATTCCATGGTGAGTTCTTTCTTTAGTATCACACTCCTAGTGGCAAGTATGACACTTATTATGAAGCAAATGACCACCACAACTATAAAAAAAATATTGCAGATTTAGGTCTCCTGGCTCCTAGCTCATAACCCACTCTTATATTGCAAACAATATAAATATAACAATAAATAAAAGCAATTTTTAGATACATAAAATGGGAAAAAAAGTATACAATGCTATATAATTCTTTCCAAGGAGAAATGAAGTTCAACATTGCAATAAAATTGTTGAACTTATGTGGATTGCAGATTTCCCCAATATCCAAGAATCCCAGTCTTAGGAGGGATCAATTATTTGACCCTCTCTGGATGGTCATATTTCGAGATATTCCTAGAATTTGCAATAGCCATAAAGATGCCCCAATAAAACAATATATCAGTAGAAATCATAAATGTATACCTTGTAGTTGTACTGAGACCCAACATTCCCATCAACTCCCAGTTGTAATAATTCATGATACATATATGTTCAAAACCCAGTACGTTAGAGATCTATTAACTGGCATAGTTGTTTAACTAATTTGGGACAATGCATAGCCATGGAGCTTGTATTTGGCTTTAAATTAGTCATCTTTAAGTGGGAAAGTCTTTTACTAAACATAAATGGAATCCAGAGTGACCTTTGCATTTCAGAGCAAACTCGATACAAGCACAAATACTTCAGTGTACCATATTTCCAAACTGTAGAATGAGGTGTAGAACAAAACAAAACTTGTCAACATAGGCTAAACTATTATGTAAACATCCAGAAATAATTAAGATAATTTGTGTATCCTGCAAAGAGTATTAAGGCATACATTAGCATAACAATTGATGCTAAAGTTAACTTGAAGTATGACCAGAGTCCTTTAAAGGCCTTCAAGGTGAAGCCCGTCCATGTATGCCTACATTACGGTCTATAGAATATATACTAAAACCCAACAAGTCAAACTCATTGTTGGGGCTATCCCTAGCAGGCAAAATCCTAGCTTGTTTATTGCCATCCAGGCGACCAATATAAGGAATACACATGCCCCAACAACAATATAGGCAAGAGCGGCCACTATGTTCTGAGCGTGCAAAAACCTTTTCATGGATGGAGGAAAAAGAGAATAAATGAGGAATAAGACCACTGGAAAAGTCACCTCCTGCAGCAGATATTTATTTACTCTTCCCTATGGCAATCAATATAGGATCTGTAAATTAGTAGAGGATGCCCAAAACTATTGAAACCATCAAATTAATGAATTTATGACTCGTGACTTTCTTGATTATATTGATTTTCCATCTATGGATTTTTAAAAATATTACATCTATTATGCATGCTTATGGTGTCAAGATTTTGCTATAGTTTTGACTTATAAGTCAAAGCATCAAGAAGATAAGTGTACTTTTTGTCACACCTATTATCTAATTGTTCTGTTGATATTAAACATTGCTTTGAGATAACAACTCTGCTTATATACCTGTGTGAATTCATTATGATTGTTCTTAACTATTATTACCATCGTATATGACCAAGTAGAAAAACATGAAGAGGTGGCCCATGAAACGATATATGTTTTTTAGAACTGGAAGTCATTAGAGAAGTTTAGGTGTGATCAATATTTCTTCCAAACATTGATTGCATACCATGGATAGGAAATATTAGTATGCAAGGATCTCTTATAATCATTATTATGGGCTCATTATTTTCCAAGTAAGCCACAAAACTAAAATTTTCTTTCTTAGTAAGAATGTCAAGTGAGAGGGACACTTTCTCCAAGTCCACACATAATGCATCGTGAATGTGATTACAAATTTCCCTTTATTTTGAATTAGATGAAGGTAACATTGTAGCATTTATGAAGGAAATGGTGAACATTATTACTTAATTAGACACTGCTATTGGAAAATTACCACGAACTGATTGAGCAGTACAATCTATCAATCCCTTTCTTCTCAATCCAAGTAGACATAGAAGATGAATCCATAAATATGAAATTTTATGGCAAGGTGTGCTTAAGGTTAATATAACTGAGATCACCTGTTAAAACTTAAAATATTAACAAATATTGTGGCACCTTTGTAATTAATGATTCATATGGAATCCATCTAATGCATCACTTAAAGGTAAAATGTTACCATGGTCTCTAAGAAAGTCCAAAACTTGTTGGCTTGGCTCAACGTCAATGATTGCATGGCAATGATCAATGGGATAAAAATAGATAATAATATCTGATTTATATGGGTAAATGTGAACTACAATTGCAATTTTACTTTCATATTCTAGTTAAAATAAGAATTGTATGTTCCCTAGAAGATTCAATTTGAAAACTTCTTGATTTCCATCCTATGCAAAACATCTTTCCACATATTGATAAATGTATAGCTTCATTGTTCCAGGCCATACATGTGTTCACTTGACAGGAAGTTTATTATCTATTGATACACGTTGTATTCATCATCTTGCTAGATTAACAACAGTTTTGGTATGAGAATATTTCTAGGTATGCAGAAATTGCTCTCCAAATGGAGATACAATTCCCCACTAAGATACATTGATTTTGAGAATCTGTTGGCTTCAAATTTCTTTCACCTAACTAAGGGAAAGAATAATCCCACCGTGTTGAATCTCATGAAACTTTTCTTCCATTCCTGCATAATCTTTCCACTTACCGTTTTCTCATATCAAAATATTGTATTAAATAATATTAGACAAAACCTATTTACTGGCTAGCCTTAAACTTCATAATATTTCTTTAAAAGGAAGGACTTTCCATAAGTATCAATAATACATTAAATGCATTTGTATTAGATAAAAACATAAACTGCAACGTATCACCAAATATCTTCAATGTCTCATTTATTAACAGTGCTTAGCCGTAGTGATTTATAATACAATTATACATGGCTACATCCCACTTCAGTTTAGCTCATAAAATTCTAATTACACTTCTGATACATTATCTAGAAATTTCACTGGTGATTAATTCGAAGCATATAACAAAAAAGACAAGAATCTGGTTTAATTTTATTTTGATTTTCCATCAATTCAAATGTGTGGGCCACATTATTTGGAAAATTTGCTTTAAGGTACATCTTTCTAATTTAACTGCATATACACATGTTTGATTTTATGTTTTAGAAATTTAACTTGATATATATATATCCTATGTTATTGTAAATAACCTTGTTGTAATATAAACATCTATCATGGTGCATTTGGTTTTCATTGTTCAAGTTGGGATCAATAAAGCCATTGGCAATTTTTTCGAAAAGTTGTGTTACACTCTTAACCTAGTTTTGCACCTAGATTTTTTTTTATTATTATTTAATGATGAATTCAAACTCTTTCCTAAACACTTATACTAACCATTTACATTCTTTAACAAGGGAGCCACTGGCGTAGCGATAGTCCCTGCCCGGGTTGAGAAATTCCAGAATAAAAAATAGCAGGACAACCTCAGGTGAAGAATAAAAGTCATGTGAGAAATTCCAGAATCAAAAATAGTAGGACAACCTCAGGTGAAGAATAAAAGTGGTGTAATCTACAATAGCATCAAAACTTTCTACCCAGAATCAAGAATAACAGCACAACCTACTTTCAGAATCAGAATCAAGAATAGCAGCACAACCTCCGGTGCAGAACCCGCAGTTAAATGTTCATAGATGTTATCAATATTGGTTAAATGTTCATAGATGTTATCAATATTTCTATTATATGTCCAGAATCAGAAATAGCAGCACAACCTCCGGTGCAAAACCTGCAATTAAATGTTCATAAATGTTAACTTCAATCAAAGATATTAACATATATTCCTATCATGTGAGATCAATGTCTAATAATCTCAATCAAAGATATTAACATATATTCCTCTCATGCAATTATCGTTGGGAATTTGGGAATTAACTTTTCACACTATTAAATGAACGCATATATAGATATAATTTGTGTTTCTCATGTTGCCTGGATTTTGTTATTTAAAAATTAGGAATGTCAAAAGAATTTGTTATTTTAAGGTTAGGAATGTAAAAGGAATTATATGTTTTTTTTTAAGTTATTATAAATGAATTCAGATATGAGAATGGAATGATATGTTTGATTAACATATGTGAAATCCCACTCAAAATAACTGTCGTCAATACCAGCGAACTTCATCAAATGAAGTTAGCACTTCAATAAATAATCAGGGAATTTCATCGAATGAACTTAGCACTTCAATAAATAATCAGGGAATGGATGAAAAAGTTTGACACGTGTTTTTTACACAGACACGTTATCAACTGCATGAACGAAGTTTGTGTAAACCATACGCTTCACTCTGTCTGAGATACATTTTGATAACCAGAAGTTTAGAATTTGTTCAGAAGTGCCTGTGTTGCTAAGTGCAGAAGGATTTAATCAGAATTTTTTTCTTGGCAGTAGAATGGCTCAGCTTGAACGCAAGCTGTGAGATGTTGAAGATTCGCCAGATGCTCACAACGAAGCTTACTCCTCGTATTCATATCTACTCTGTTGTTCCTCTTCTCCGTAATTTTTTCTGTAATTGTTGTTGCAATAGATCATCAACTTGGCGTTGCCAATGGTTTGGAACCACCGGAGGAAGATGGGTTGACAACGACGGCACCATCAGCAACATATACCTTGAACAACCATGAAAATGATGTAACCAACCATTTAAAACAGGAGACCAACCAATTAAAACAGCAGATATTTGTAGTGCGGGACGCTAGCTACGAGGAGGAAGACTATATTTTCATCTCCCTGCTAATCAATAAACTTTGTTAACAGCAGATATTTGTAGTGCAGGACGCTGGCTATGAGGAGGAAGACTATATTTTCATCTCCCTGCTAATCAATAAACTCTGTTAATTGATGCTCTAATTTATTTACAGTGTTTTAAATGTAATGGATGCTTTTTCTCTTTTTAGTTTCTGGTCCTTGCCGTGAAATAACTTTTAAAGAAAAGTTCAGGCACAACAAAACTAGATTTTTGCCCAAAATCATCACTTTACCTGTTGCTCTTTTTCCAATTTTGATGCCATTGTGCTCCGAGCATTGCAAAATTTAGTCGAAGAATGAAGTGGGTACACTTCAGTCATGTTCTTATCTTCTGCTCTCTGCAAAGTTTGTGCACAAATATAGCGGTTGCTTCAAATGTTAAAAAATTATCCCTTTGCTATGTACAAATCCATTATTTCTCTGATATAAAATTTAAAGAATATTAAATTTCTCTGATATAAAATTTAAACAATATTAAAGTTCCATGGAAGGGTTTAGCAATCATATCATACATATGAGTTTAAGGTTTGGTATGTTGCTTTTGAAATTAGAATATTAAAGTTCCATGGAAGGGTTTAGCAATCATATCATACATATGAGTTTAAGGTTTGGTATGTTGCTTTTGAAATTACAGACGTGTTTCTTTGGTTTTTGGTTCCATACTAACCATTTTTGTATCTGATATCTGTTATGCTTGTGTTTTTGACAAGAATAATTATATAGTCTTGTAGCTGTATGTTTCAGAATTAACCATGCAGCAATAGTTTTGCATTAATTGCCCTTCCCAATGAACAGAACTTCTGTTGGTTGGGTGAAAATTAATTTCTTTTCTAATGAAAGAAACAGTTGAAAACAACTACTCACTATTCTTCACTGACCTCGTAAAAACTAAAAGTTTTCACTGACCTGGTAAAAACAAAAAGTTTCCAGTACACAAACTGTGTTTACAGTTGCATTTCTTCTCATGTTTTTGTTAAAAAAATAGAAAGGGAAATCCCAAATTAATTTTCAGTGCCCCAATTGGGTTTATAGTGGCAATGTTTCTCACGATTTTGTTTAAAAAATGCAAAAGGAAAACCCTAGATTTGTTTATGTATCGTAACATACCTGTTGTATCATTTCTTGTAATGTTCTTGGGTTTGGCCATTCATGAACTCCAAACCGCTCTGTGTGTTGATGACTTTTCTGAGCATATCTCTGAACAAATCTCTGTAACTTCTCATATAATTGGCATACCCCTGAAACGGTGTTTTTCCCTTGAGCAGAGGTAGGGTGCCGTACCCTGACCGTTTCTCCTTCGAGCCTTATGGACATTTTCCATGAAAAATGGTGCATGAAAAACCATGGCGAACATGCACCATGGCAGATGGCACACATGCAAGAGCCAGATATAATTATAATGAAACTTTGGATATCTTACGGTACACTGCAGAAGAAAAACATAACAACAGTCAGTTAAAAACTTAGGATAAAATAGCTTCCCCTCTTTAAAAACAACATTGGGGGACGTGAAGCCTGCGATAAGAGGTTAAATTTAAAAGTTTGGTTAAAATTGTTAGAACGCAAAATTATCAGCAATCAACTTTGGTTAAAATACAAGCAACCCCAAAAAAATACAGTCAACTGATGAATTAATAGCGGTCAAACCTTCGATCGAACGCTATAGTCCCTGCTATGCCGAAGGCAGGGACTAATAAAGATATCAGAAACCATTTAAAATATATGAACCTAATAGTAACACTTATGAATTTCTATTATGTAAGGAGCTTATACCCCCTTCATAATTTAGTTACTCGTAAGCCTCATTCTACATTTAGTGATGTGATTAATGATATAATTTATAGTAGACCCACTTAACTATAAGACTATGTATTCAATGGTAGTTAACTACTATACGGGGGTTATGACACTTAGGTTATGGTGGTGGTGATACCTATTGATCCTTTTTACACAGTGAGGGTGTTTATTAAAATATCATGTCGTGAACAGTTTTAATATATTATTTAACCGTCCTTTGCTTCCACGCAATTCTACTGCCATTCGTATTCATTTAATCTTGTTGTACTGATCGTTGTACACCCATCATGTGGGCACACAAATCAATATTTCTATTAACTAAGAAACTCTTTAATGCTCCAGAGGTGTTTACCTAGACCTACGATTCTGCTTTCTTCCATTAACCCTACTCTTCTTGTCAATATGCTTACCTATTTGCAAATTTACCTCTGCATTTTTTTTCATAACCGCAATGGAGGTAAGGTGGTTTCCATCTCTAGCCAGTTATCTCTACCATTAATCAAAGAATCAATGGAGATAAAGGAGTTTTCACTGTCTAGAACAATGGCACCTTCGAGTAGAAGTGGAGGAAAGGGGGTTTGACCTCAGAACCAATGTGCTTCCTCTATTAGTCAATAACCCCTGTCAAGGTAGGGCCTCTTGCATTGAGATCTTCTTTTCATTATTTTACTTGTGCTTCCATCTTCTTCCTTGATGGTTAACGTTTTTCCCAGGTTAATGATCGTTTCTTCTTTTCCTTCGGATAGAGGAGTACATGAGTTTTCTCCACTATCATTCCTCCACTAGATAAGGACATACTCAGACTCAGGTAAGTTCCTCCCTTAGAGAGTCAGGATAATGCCTTCCTATTAATTACCTTCTCGTTTCCTTTGTTTTTATCATACTAACCTCTTTCACTGTAATTCTTCATATAGTTTTTTATGGCGATTCCCAGGTTACATCATCTCTAGAGGTAAATTCTCTTACCACATGAACGAATTACTATTACCTAATCAAGGGCTAGTTTCGAATTCCATAAATTCACTAACCCTATGTTTCTTTCTATCACAGGTATACCCATCCAAATGATCACATTTTACCAATGCGCAATTCATCAGCTTCTAACCCTCATAGCTTGTCTATTGCACAGATTGGTCCTCTCTATTGAGCTAATTCTCCCTGCTTATGGGTTTTAAACTCATTACGACTTGTGAGATTCAGTGTGGCCATGGCCTGACAAAGCCGATTTGGCTCTTAGCTCCTAAATAGATTAGTTGTAGTTCCATTCTTCTTTTTCTGGTCCTGTTGGTTTCCTAATTGAAGGATTCAACAATTATCCAGATGTATAAGACTGCTAAAAAGGGCACCGAGATTTCTCCGGTCTGCCCTTAGTAAAAAAAAAAATTTATATACGAACCTTCAAATTTTCGTGTAGTTTATGGCTAACTATGTTATATTTAATTAGAATACAAATTTTTGCAACTATATTACGATTTATCTATGCTATGATTCAAATGGTGTATGGTTCTACTGGTGATTTTATTTCTATTCTACATTTGTATTTTAATAGCCCCTTTTTAAATTATACACTATGTTTCACTATCTTAAGACTTTCGATTTATGTTGTAGCTGTCACTATAGTTTTATATTTTCCTCTTAAGAATAATACAACTTTATTCTACAGTTTTATGTTCGTAATGGCTACAGATTTTCTCTTGTTTCCTTGTCTAGTTACTAAATTGAATCCATGGTATTCAGACTCTCATAATAACAACCAATTAGGCTGTGTCTATACAGTATTAATTTTTAAAATTATTCGTTCATTTATATATCCAGGTAAGTCCCGAAATCTCAGCTCTGGTCTTCTTTCCATTTATGTAAGTATATATATAGCCTGCATATCTGATATTAGCATAATGGCTTCTTCATTTTAATATTTCCCATAGTCTATTTCTCTTACTTCCAAAAAATCTGAGCGAATGACTTTTTGGTGATTATGTGCATCCCCCCAGCTGAGGGGCATAATCTTTGTCCAAGGTCCTCACAGACTCGAAAAACATAGTCTTCTCCTAACTTTACCATATGATGTTTTCTTTTTTTCCTTTAATGATACTAATTAACTATTAGTGTAGTTTAATTCGTTCATATGTTCAATCCATGTGGATAACCCTACGAACCAACGGGATCATATGAATCAGTTCATGGTGCTTTTTTCTTGGCATTTTTCTCCGTAGGTTACCTACGCCCTTAACGAACTGAGATAGCACAACATTTGTCTCAGTCCTATTTAACATACATCTGATATAACATCATATTTCATACTGAAAATGATAAAAATCATCATCTATAGGACCGAAGTTAGTCAATTGTAACATGCATTGTGTATAACACAACATGCAAACTTATGACTACTAATATTATCAACCATAGATTAGGTATTCACAACATGCATCAAATGATAATTAATGTACCTCCATAACTATCTAGTCATCAATATAGACCAATTATTGATTTTTATACAAGTAATCTTCTAATAAATACCTTCCACCAAAAAAAAATAAACAACCATCATCATGTATCGAGATATTAATTAAAATCCCATTTCTATAACTTGTAGCTAGAATAGTTCACAATAAGTAAATATCCTTAACTTGCTTTAATTTAATAATGGAATTCAATCATATAACTACGAGCAGATGAATACCTATAGAATATGATGGACGGTGAACTTTTTCACTATATTAATTAATCACTAGACTCTATACAGAGAAATTACACAAAGTAAATAAAAACAAGACAAACAAAACTTTCAACCGATGTAATATAACACTCATCTAATATAATTCCTTCAAACACGGTAAGGATTTTCTTACCATAAATCTTTAACTGGGAAAATCAATGGCTAACTGCACCAGAACTCCCAACCATGAATCCTCTAATTCCCCCCGAGCTATGACAACTTTCCATGGCATTAGTCACCTCTACTCTACCTTTATAATGCATATTTATCATTATCATGTTCACATAGTTTTCCTGGGCAGCGTCCCGCATTCAAGGGTTCTGTTTCCCCTCAGCCTATACTTTTTTTAAAGATAAAAGCCTACTTTTCCACTTGCAACACTTTTATTACCCGTCTTTATCTCCCATTAGATTAACACAAATATATATATATATATATATATATATATATATATATATATATATATATATATATATATTTCGCTTTAGGAGAAGAAATCATGGCAAATCCGATCCCTCACAAATTTTGGCAAGTTTCATCCTTTTTTCTGGGGTTAGTCCATGAATTTTCCAAAACTCAAGATCACGACATTAATAATATTTATTAATAAAATATAAACATTCACATAATCATGGTTATCACCTACCAGCATATGTTTTTGCATTTATTTCATAACAATTCAAGTTCATGAAAATGGGAGATGTTACACTTACAGTTTCTCACCTCTTTTAAGCAACATATCAAAACATGATATAAACCCTCTTTTGTTTAGATAATCTTTTTGGGTTTAGTATTTATATCACATTCGAAATGTAGCTTATTTTCTTATCTAAAAATATAGAAGTTACACTTTTTTCTATTGCATGATGGCATGAATAGAAATGGCAAAAGGCCACAACTTTCTCAAGTTACAAGCCTTTCTCTAGTTACAAGCCTTTGATACATGGAAATGTCCCAAGTCATTCCTTGAGACTGAAACCAAAGCAAAAAATATGGTTGTTCAGTCCTTTTAGGGTATCAAAGCCTATATTAGAGCCCATAAAGGCATTATTTCCTTTGTGTCTAACTATGGGAGATCTCCTAATTGATAAGAAACTAGCATGCTTGGGTGAGAAAAGCCCTTATTGTCCACATTGTGTGTATGTTCTGTCTCCTTTCCAACCCAGGCTAGGCGTAGGCTAAGGCATTATGCCAGAAGTATCTTCATATTTTGTCCAATGGCAGGTTGTTGGGTGGTAAAATTTCAACAAAGAGCCACTTGTACCATGAGAAAAGAGTAGAAAGTTGTATTTTTTTAATGATCTCCATAATTATTTCTATGTACTATGATTTCTTTGAGTTTCAAATATTTGTATGCATTGTCTTTCATGTTTAGATTGTTCCCCATTTATATTATATCCCGTGTAGATATCGGACTTGATAAAGTTGATGGACTACCTTTTTTCAAGGGAGGACATTAACCCATTCTAAATTAGGGATCACTGGTGAATCACTAGGAGGTGAGAATTTCCTTATCATGCAATGTGTTCTTACATTAAACCATTCGAACTTAGGGATCACTGGTAAATCACTAGGAGGTGAGAATTTCCTTATCATGCAATGTGTTCTTTTTGGTTTCTTTATGTTGGATGTTTTTACGTTGATGATGATGCCTAAGCTCTTGGTTGGAGTTCTATCTATTAGTAATAAAAAATACATAAGATCACTAGGTTTTTCATCTTTTTAATGATTTATATTAACTGTGCATTTGAAATTATTTGACATACATAGGATGAATGTCAAATTATTGTCATTTTCTTGAATGTGAACAAATTGCGTTTCTGTATTTAGTTATTCTCACTTTTGAACTTGGCATGATTCGAAGGAATGCATGCATGGTTTGTTGCATCTGCTAACCCAACCCATTATATGTTGTAGTAGTTCCAATTATCAAGGTTCATGTAATGGTTTGGCATGCTTTACATGGAATTCGAAGAGATGATTTTTTATTTTTTTTTTCCAGAATAACAACCGACTTAAGAATTCATTTCTATTGCTAACTGCTTTTAAGGCATATAGATCTGTTTAATAATTGTCAGGAAAAGATGTGTAGGGTTTTAGATGGGCCATTTACAACAATAAATGGAATGCCCAAGTTGCAAGTATAAATGATGTATTTGAAGGTGAGCTTGGATTCATTTCCTTTGGATTTGATTTATTATTGTGCTCAATTATTTTTCTATTTTTTCCTTTGGTTACAGAGGCCAGAAGTAAATTTATCAAGTATTCCATTAAAGCTTAAGTGGTGCAAGTTATATGTCTAAGACTTAAATTATCTTTCTACCCATCTAGGAAAATAGTATAGGCATTCTTTCTTGGTGTTATTGGTCTAGTTGCTTACGAAACCAATGTGCATTTTTCCAAATGTTGATGCTGCCTAAAAACTATATGAATCAAGTTTGGGATAGAATAGTGCAGATAATTTTTATGCTCCATTTTGAGTTCCATCCATTGCACCTCGTCTACTCTTGATCCTCAATCGTATTTTCATTGGCTTTATTATGTTGATGCAAGATTATTATTTGCATGCCTTCTAACTGTGATGGAAGCAAGTATGGAGTGTGTCAAAGGTTTACCTTCTGAAGATATACTCAAGTTGTGACAACTTATATGTGCATGCCAAGATGATCCTCAATGCCCAATAGAAGGTTTGGAGACACGCGCTCGAGAGCTATTGAGGTATACAGTAAGGTTAATTTTTTAGAGAAGTTCATGGTGTGTTTAGAATTTTCATTTGTGGGAAATTCATTATGTTTCCCTTCATAGGAGCCTCGTTAGTTTGCTTATTTATGTAGAAGTTTGCTTATTTATGTAGAAGTCAGTTGATGAATAATACATGTTAATTCTACAAAATGATAGTACATTTCGTTTTGATGTGCTTTCCAATCATTTGTAAATGATTACACTATACCTTTTTTTTTCTCTTCTCCTTTCATTAAGGATTTTGTTTCTACCATGTGCATAAATCCAATCCCGTAAATGTTGGTACATTTTGTTTTGATGAGCTCTCTGGTCACTTTATATATGATGCACATGCTTGTTTTTCTATTCTTTCTTCATTGCACATTTTTTTAGTATCAAAATACAAATAATATTACTTTAGGGTGCATTATGTGTGTAATAGCTGACAATAGACACTTTCTGATTTTTCAGGACTAGAGGCCACTTTTTACTTTCCTTTAGAGATTTTATTTTGTAAAAATAAGTATGGCTTCGAGTGAGTCAATTTTAAGGATTCGATAAAGGTGGAAATAGAAACTTTCTCATTGTACTTCCTCATGAATTCCATAAAATGTTTATGTTTTGAACTTGCTTTTAGAATTTGAACTTGCTTTCAGAATTTGTTGGGACTACTTATATCCATTTTTAGATTGACCTCTTTTACTACCATTATTTGTAGCAATCAACATTTTTTAAAAACTCAATACCTATATATGAAGTTTCAAGGACATCCATAACTCTTCAAATAATTCTTTAAGGGTGCTAGCTCAATGGAAGAGCACCTGCCTTATAAGCAAGAGGTTGGTGGTTCAATTCCACTGTGCCCTCACATGAATTAATTAATGATATTGTAGTTTTAGAATTGAGGCTTCTGTGATTCATCATAGTTGTAAGAAGAGCTTCGGCGTAAATCACATATAGAAAGACCTTTGTCGACACGTTTCGAACCAACTAGTGTGGTTGTTGAGGAAACAGATCCGGCCTAGCATGTTAAATAGACTGAGCAGAGACTCCAACGGCTAAATAACGGCTAATTTTGACTCTAGGACCCAAGTCAAATTTATATTTAT
>APFE030698776.1:0-10909 GCA_000404065.3 Pinus taeda | reverse complement strand
ATTAAGACGAAGGATAGTACTAATACTAATAATCATAAAACCAACTAAAGGGGAACTGAATATATAGGTAAGAATATAAAATTGCTAACGATATAAAATTATAAAATAGATAAGATTATACTTAATACGATCACTAAGGAAAAAACCAACCCAGAAGAGCGACAAAGAGACACATGAGGCGAAGGACGGGAGACCATCCAAGAGAAAACCCAAAATCAAGGAGGAAAAGGAAGAAACGGAAGGCAACAGAGGGAACGATGAAAGCACCACAGAAAAACAAAGGGGGCGGGCGGGGCGGGCAGGGTGGGGGGCAAAGGGAAAGAACCACTAAGAAGAAAGGGCAGGGATCCAACATCTACTTACCTTCCAGCCATCATCTCTGTTGAGATTGTTAGGTCTTCTTTCAATTTCAATAGCTTCCCTCAATTTACGATGATGGAACTAAGCCACCTTAGCAATAACTTTGGCCTCCTCTATACAGACATGATGCTTGCTCTTGTCCACATGCTCTGCTAAGGCTGAAGACATTGTTCTCCCATGCCTCAGGTCCGCTGCATGTTCGCAAATTCTCTGCTGGATGGAGCGCCCTGTTTCCCCTATATAGGGTGTCCCACATGAACAGGGGATCAAATAAACACCCTTCATGTCTTTAGGGTTAACAGGATCTTTCACCAACCGAAGGGAATTATGAATGGTTCTAAGGGGCCTGAAGGTTGAGGGAATATCAAACCTCCTAAGGATCTGAGCAATCTTGTCCGTGGTCCCTTGGACATAGGGAAGATGGACACCTAGATGGCGCTCTTTAGGTTCTTTCTTAATAAACGCATTTCTAGAGGCTTTAAGGAAAGCCTTCCGACCTAGGCGCCTGCTATATCTGTTATCCATGAAGACATCAAGGAGATGGGATCTCTCTTTATCCAAGCTCTCATTATCCGAAATCCTGAGGGCCCGAGTAGCGAGGGTGTTAAGAACACCCATCTTCTGAGCCAAGAAATGATGGGAATCAGTGTGAAGATACTGTTCCGTGTCAGTTTTCTTACAGACCACAGAGTGGGAGAGAGAGCCGTCCTTCTTCTTAGAAATAAGAATATCCGGGAACGGGAGGCTGCCATTAACCTCTTTTTCCATGGTGAACTTAATAGCAGAGGACTGACTGTTGAGGTGATTGAAGAAACGATCCAGCTCCTCATGGCCATGGGACCATATGACATTAGTGTCATCTACATACATTTTCCATAGCTTAGGAGGGAGAGGAGCCGAGGATAGAGCTATATATAGATATATATAGATTATCTAAATAAATAAATTAAATTATAATACAATCTATATTTTCAAACACCTTAAGTTTAGTTTTCTTGATATAATTCATTAAGAATAATAATTTAAATAATTTTTTAAACAAAATATTATATTAATAATAATTAATAATTAATTTTCTTATTAACTATTAACTTACCTTTAACTACCATCAAGGTATTAATCTTAACGTTTACCTTACAACTAATATATTATATATAATATATTATATATTATATATATATAAATATATTAGTTAGTAATAATTAATTTATATATATTGTAGTAATAATTTTATAGATAGTTACTTTGAACTACCATCAAATTATTTTATTTCTTCTAACACTATATTATTTTTAGAATTGTTTGTTTTGTTTTATCTAACACTAATTATTATTATTTTGTTAGTTAATATATATAATATATATATATATTATAAAATTTAACAATTTTATAATAATTAATAAATCATTTTTATGTTTTTATGTATATATTTACCTAATGTTATTACTCTAATTTAAACAAATATATTACTTTTGATACTATTCGCTCATCTATTTTTACCTAATTTCACTTATTCCTAGAAATAGAATAATATATTAATAATCTTAATTATTAAAATAATAATATTTTTAAATTAATAAATATAAATTTGACCTGGGTCCTAGAGTCAAAATTAGCCGTTATTTAGCCGTTGGAGTCTCTGCTCAGTCTATTTAACATGCTACGCCTGGATCTGTTTCCTCAACTTGTCCTAACGATGAACCACACTAGTTGGTTCGAAACGCGTGGACAGAGGTCTTTCTATATTGGTCTTTCTATATGTGATTTACGCCGAAGCTCTTCTTACAGATATTGTAGTTTATTTTAATTAAATATTTTTATATTGATTTATTTCAAAGGTGAGATATTTTTCTAGATTCTTTATTTTATATTGTCTCTAAAGATACATCAGTGATATTGTATTGTCTTTAAATATAATTTTTTATTGTCTTTAAAAAGACAATAGCTAAATTAAAGACATATTGCCTCTATAAAGAAAGTATATTTCTAATCCAAATTATTGTCTTTTCGAAAGACAAAAATGAAATTGTGTCCTAAGAGACAATAATGCTTGTATTATATATTGTCTTTATAGAGACAATATTTTAAGACAATAATGAATTTCTCTTCTAAGAGACAATAATGCTTGTGTTATATATTGTCTTTATAGAAACAAATATTTAAGACAATAGTTTTTTAGACACCCTCTTAAAGACAATATTTAAGACAATAGAGAAGTTTTTTCCTTAAGTTAAGACAATTTACCCAAAAATTGTCTTCAAACCCTCCTTATGTAATAGTATATACAAACAAATCTTTGCCACTCTAAAATTCCATATATGTCCCATACAAAATATATACACAAAAAAATTATATAATTTACAATTTACATAATTTTATACTAATTTAGAAATTTGAAAAGCTACACAAATTACACACTATTAATTTTTATTAGTACACTAGTTTAATATTTAATCATAATATATTCAACTAATTCCAAACATGAATATCAAACCAATTCTAAACTCAGCCCACATGCATTAATATAAGCATTATCTGTAAGTATATTATATTAATGGAAACATTATCTAAAAATATATATAATCAGAATTGAAATTAAAATGAATTCTTCACATTTGATCAGATATCCCGTGAATTATTCCTTACAGAGAACAAAATTATTAAAAAAAAAATGATCACTGGTCAGATCTGAAATTATGTAAGAATTTTTCTATAACGATTATATAACAAACATAAAATTGGCATCCTAATAAATGGTACCCGCCGCAAACCCCAAATCCCATGGTTGGGGATGACGATATTGCGCCAAAATATTTAATCGAAAGAGATTATACGGACTACAACAATTATCAAGATTGACGGCAAGTTCAAGTGCAAGCAATCTAAATAAAGTCTGTTTAATTCGGCCATTTGCATACAATTTCTTTATAATTTAATTATTTTGGAGGGCCATTTTCCTTGCTGCAAGCAATTTCTATCCAATCCGATCATTCAGATATTGGCAAGGCTTTTTCGTTTACAAAATATTTGAATAATGTTAAAGCCCGGGATGGTTGAAATTCCGGAACTTCGTGGCCCGCTCCCCTAACGGTCGCAAATCTCAAACCCTTGTAAATTACAGTATATCCACCGACCTGCACCGTCAACGAGAACACATGCCTTGAGTAGAGATCAAATGGATATTATCATTTTATCTGTCGAAATTAATGAATCTGATTTGATTATATACCTCGCCGCCATTAGCCCAGGGGTACCATGGAGTCTCAATTGGAAGCTTCAGCGCATTGATGGAGAGCCTTGTCGCGGTCACAGGAACGATGGAATCCGTGTCTCCGCTGAAAACCAAACGAAAAGAAGGATGCTAATAAAATACTGGAATTATGCTTAAAAAAATTGTTTCCAGTATAGGGATTACTTGATGTGACTGTGATTGTTGGGAGGCGGATGTAATTCAATTTTCATAAAAAAAAAAAAGATAGATATTTAAAAAAATAATAATAATACACTCCAAAGTGCATTGAAATTGTTCCATATTATACCTGTAAACAAGTATCTGCAACCCACTTGCAATTAGTTGATGATAAATTGGTAAGACAGTTGAAACAGAATCCGCCCAAGAATAAAAAAGATCCTCACTGTTACCGAGTCATGTGAAACAATATTTTAGCTCATCGTGTTGTGAGTATAAGAAGATACGCAAACTAAAATTGTGGCAATAACTGATATCAGTAACTAATCTGCATATTAGTTGAGGATACATTGGTAAGACAGCTGAAACAGAATCCGCCCAAGAGAGAACATAACTGGTATGGAGTCGTGAAACCATATTTGAGCACATCATGTTTTGAGTATAAGAAGATTGACAACTTAAATTGCGCAAAAAAGGATGTTAGTAAGTAGGTCAAAAGCGTGATATACTTGCACTGGGTCCAGTTGTAAGTAATCTTCGTTACATTTGCATGTATTGCTTTCTGAACTTCGGGAATATTAAAATACGCTCCTACGTAGTTATCGATGCAAGGATCATATCCTGGAATTTCCGCTTCTTCTTGCTATTAACACAACACCCAAAAGTAAATATTTAGCAAAAGCATTGTTGGATTTGAGATGTCAACCAGAAATATATATATGAAAAGATGTAAAAGAGAGCTGCTTAGCTTAGCTTAGCTACATATTTTCGGAATACCATGAAAATAGGATGGCGGGGTTGTGGTTCAGTGGGAATTTGAAACTTTTATTATGAAAAATATGTAGGTGGTTGTAATGGGGCGGGGTTTGCTCATAGCTTCATCTATAATTCCTGTAATTGGTAAATATAGAAAAAGAACCATGGATTAAGGGTTGGTTTCTAATTCCTAATGTCATTAAACATAAATGTAGAAAAAATGCTTTCCCCTCACTATATATATATATAGATATATAATTTGCACCTACCGAATTTCCTGTGCATCGGGGAGCATAGATATTGTAATCATCGATATTTCCCATTGCGTTATACATTATATTTTCCATATCATCGCACAGCGATGCTTCGAAATTTGAACCGGTGCAGTTGTTAATTAGTTGCTCGTAGAGTTGATCCGATATCAATGCATGACTCCATGCGTACAGATATGTTCCAATAAAATCTGTATCACTATTCGTTATGCCGTTTCCCACCTGCATAAATTGAATTTGCGCGCATCAACTGATTGTGGACATAAGTTTCCAAATTTGAGATTTTAGCACGATGAAATGTCCGAAAGCTTCACATGGGCATTGATAAAAAATAATTTGTATCTTGGATTTTTTTTTGTAGTTATTTGGATTTGAGATCGATGAAATTTTCTGAAAGTCATAAGTGTGAGTTGAACTCACCATTATTCCTCTGAAATTAATAAAGGATGCATGCGACAAATTTTTGTGCTGCAAAATTGTTGAGGACAACTCTGGGATGTAATATCCTACAATCAATAATTATCGTTAATTCCTTCACTGAAAAGTAAATATTTCTTTCTAATTCAAATCAGGTTAGAAATCTTTCTTGCAGCGCGGCCATAGTTCGTCTTACCATCACCAAGAGTATCACAGTCGTTAACAAATTTCAGGACAACGTTTGTACAACCTATTGTATGTCTAAAATAAAAGATGTGACTAGTGCATATTTTAGTGTAGCATCTTGCCATTACTCTCATAAAAGTTTTAAAAATATCTAAATATCTGAAACTAACAAAACACTTCAGGCATCATAGATATTACAAACGATACCACCTGCATAGCTTTCCCCTGCAATGTAGAACGTTCGGAATTTATACTGAGGAAATCTGTTGAACCAGTTTACCAGGAAAGCATACGATTCTTCAGCTGGAATAAAACAAAAACGTTGTTAAAACATTTAGGTTTCCCATCATCGCTTTAGTACGTATTTTCAAGAAAACCGAAAAAATCACATAAGTTACCCGTAAGTTTATCGCCAGTATTCGTTAGATCAGAGGTTGTGTTCGAGTATGAGAATCCTACGCCTGCCGGGGACTCCAAAAACAATACGTTCGCCGCTGTTGGAAGCATGGATTCTTTAGCAATTTAGCGGTAACGTCAATCCAGAAAGAATTTGTAGTCATATCGAGTTAGGTTTTTATTTTTCAATGTATAATTTATATTCTTGTATTGTCTCTGTATACCGTGAAAGAATATATGATTTTGGTTAAGATTCAGCGGGATATATGATGTCAATTATAAAAGATCCCTATACTAATTTGATATTTACTTTTTAAATTAAATTAAGTATATTATTATTATTATTTTAAAATACTATATTATATATATATAATATATATATATATATATATTAATTATTTCAAATTAAATAATAAATAAATAATTTTGTGTATAAAGTAATTCAGAATAACTCTTATAAAATAAAATGAAATATAGATGAAATACTATTTTGTCGTTTGATTTTAGTTTAGCATATAAATATTATGAATCAATAAATAATTGATCTTCTTTTCATCGATTGAGTATATTTTATGTATTTTATGTGAAATGCAGTGAAATATGTGGTGGACTTTCTAATAAATTTAGACTAATGTCATCTTAATTAATACAATGAAAGGTTAAAGCTATTCCAGATGTGAAATGTTAGACCTATGTCAGATGGAACTATGCTGCTTTTATCTTAATTGATACTACACAAATATTAATCTAAGAATACTTCAAAAAAGCTATCTGAATGAATAAATGTCTACAATTTCCCTGTTGAAATGAGGACAATACTGGCCTTCGTTCCATGCGTAGGGATTATGGCTCAGAGTTCTTCCGTCTCTGTTAACACGAAAAGGCCCTAATTCCGCCATTGCTCCATATCCCAACGATGAACATCCAGGCCCTGCGATAACATCCGTTTGTGAGAACTAGGAGAGGAGAGAAATACAGTTATTATAGGAATATTCAAGGGAATTTACCGCCGTTAAGCCAGAGAACCAGCGGCTTCTTGGAGGGATTTCGAGTGGCCTCGGCGAAATAGTAGAAAAGCGCTCTCCCTGCCTTGGCATCGACTGTTACATATCCAGAGTACTGCCGGAATTTGAAACCGGCCGGCTGCCCGGGGAGGCCTTGTGGCAGATAATCGGCTTCTTGCGTGGGCCCCTCTATCAAATATTCGGAATCATTCTTGAAGCTGGTCGTCGCGCTCTTACTTTCCCAGTCGGTAATTTTTATGGTACGGCTTCTGCTTCTTATAGCTTTGCGCCACGACAGCAGTCTGCCACCTTGAGAGGTGAGCTGATGGCACGGAACGACCGCTGCCACCAAAAGAATTGACAGAAGAAAAAACTGTATTCTCTGCATCTTGACAACCAAGCAAGCAACGATGGAAAATCCGATCCGAGGTTGTGTTATTGATCAGCGTTATCAAGGTGCGGTATTTATAGTTGGTGGAGAAGGGTAAAGGAGAAAGATTTCCAAAATCAAGTAGAGAGGACCACTCCATAAACAAATAATTTATCGTGTGATTTCTGTCGTCCACAAATATGATTAACGCTGTCTTTTTGTCTTTCAGCAACGTTGAGAATATTCGATACTTTCCTAACGGCCACAAAGCATGTCTGTGTTGACAACTCATGATATTTGCAAATTATTTATACGCAAAGAAGTCTCAAGATGCGTTAATTTGATAATTTTATGGGTCTACAGTGGTTAGAGATTTATCTAAAATCTAATTATAAAGGATTAAAATGTAGTTTTAATAAAATAATAATTTCGAGTAATCTATATAATTTGAGTATCTGATCATTTTTTAGAGCGCTGAATCGGAAAGAAGAGTTCTACAAAGATTGTACTTTCGAATAAAATTATGGGTCTATAGTGGTTAGAGATTTATCTAAAATCTAATTATAAATAATTAAAATGTAGTTTTAATAAAATAATAATTTCGAGTAATCTATATAATTTGAGTCTCTGATCATTTTTTAGAGCGCTGAATCGGAAAGAAGAGTTCTACAAAGATTGTACTTTCGAATAAAATTATGGGTCTATAGTGGTTAGAGATTTATCTAAAATCTAATTATAAATGATTAAAATGTAGTTTTAATAAAATAATAATTTCGATTAATCTATATAATTGGAGTATCTGATCATTTTTTAGAGCGCTGAATTGGAACGAAGAGTTCTACAAAGATTGTACTTTTGAATAAAATTGTAGTTCACAGTCAGGAAGAAAGAGTGATTGTAGAAAACTATTATTCTTAAATAAAATAATAGTTTAAATTTATTTATATTTTTGTACTCTTGAATAAAATTATAGTTTGGGGTCAGAAAGAAAGAGTGATTGTAGAAAACTTTTAATTTTAAATAAAATAATAGTTTAAATTTATTTATGTAAATTGATAGGCAACTTTTCAAGACAAGGTCTGTCCAAACTATCTTGTCATTAAAAGATATGATTCGTGCATTATCTTTAGCGCAACGCCTCGCGGTTACTCTCATCAATGTTTTCATCATAGGTACCAGAAACTATATACCTGCATAGCTTTCGCCCGTAACGTAAAACTTTCGGAATTTACACTGAGGAAATCTGTTGAACCAGTTTACCAGGAATTCATACGATTCTTCAGCTCGAATCAAACGAAAACCCCGTTAAAAAGTTTAGATTTCCCATCATCGCTCAAACGAGGTTTTTTTTTTTAAGAAAACCGAAAAATATCACAAGTTACCGCTAAGTTTATCGCCAGTTTGGGTATTATGAGAGGTTGTATTCGTGTAAGAGAATCCGATGCCTGCGGGAGACTCCAGAAACAATACGTTCGCTGCTGCGGCGGTTGGAAGCACAGACACGTTAGCAATTATCTGTATATGGTTAAAGAATATATGATTTTTGGTTAAAATCTAAAGATAAAATATGTGCGGCCAACTCTCTCAATGTTGACTTATTTTTATTATTTTATGAATAAAAAAATGTCATGAAATAATTTAATATTTAACTTATGATATCTCTCAACTTAAATTATAAATTTATTATATTTATTTTGATGAAATAATAGTTAAAAATTGACGTGTATACTAATATATAAATATAAATAAAATTTTTATAAGATTTTATATATTTTAAATTATGTATAATAAATTATTGAAATTAAGTTTCTATTGATTTTTATAGAATTCTTGAAAGGGTTTTTTGGTGAATCCCATCAATTTAAACCAATAAAATATCATTTATCGTCAAAAACAAGTTTAAAAACCAAATCATAATTTTTTATATAAATCAAATTTAAAAACTAAATATAAATGAAATACTATTTTATCATAAACACAAATATTATCAATAAATAAATAATTGATATTTTTCTCATCGATTCAGTGTCTTTTAATGTATTTTATAAATGTCGTTGTTTGTATACTGAAATAAAAAATGTAGACTCTCTGATAAATTTAGACCAATACCATCTTAATTCATCCCATCGTTATCATTTTCTGCCCTGTTATAAAAATAGCGAATTCGCGGATTCCGTTCGGTCCGGTCGATAATTTAGTAAATTCGAATTCGGCCCTGAACAATCGACTTATCTAGTAAGATAAATTTAGGGAAAACACTTGTTCAATTAAATTCGATGAATTTAGGGAAAACACTTGTTCAATTGAATGTCATGAATTTAGGGAAAATGTGATGAATTTAGGGAAAACACCTGTTCAATTGAATTTGACTTCTTAGAACGATTTAAAACGAGTGATTTCAGTGTTTTCTTATATTAATATATTTGGCCTAAGTTAGTTGTGGTTGGAATTTCAAAACAAGTTACTGTTTTACCATTTTGGAATTTTAAAACAAATTTCCTATTAAATTTATTATTTTAACATTTTTTTAACTGAGTTGTATAATTTCAAAAAATAGTTTAACTATTTTATTAAATTTTAAATTATATATAATAAACAAATCACTTTATGACTAACAATTTGCTTATCAAATTCTATTCCTAATTGTGAGCACTAACAATACTTGCGGTAGAAAATTTCTTTCCCTAGTCCGCAACTCATGGATGAATAATAATGTCCTTTAAAGATTACTGAAAAAAATAATTCCCTATTGCAAAAAAAGCTATAAAATGGAAATAAATCAAAAAAGTTATAAAAAAGAAAAAAATATATTAAAAAAATTTAAAATAGAAAAATAATATGTAAAAATTAAGTTTGTACATATATAAAACAATAATTTTATATTCAATAATTATATTAAATGAAAAAATTATAATTGTAAATAGTAAAAAATAAATTAAATTGACTTTGTGAGTAGAATATAAATAAATTAGTATTAGAAAATGGAAAATAAAATTTGACACTTATAAATAGAATATAATTAAATACAATAAACTTGGTTATTAAAAATATAAAATCGAACATCTTATTAAATGGTATTTATATAACATTTTAATTCAGAAGGATTAAGATCTAATTCCCATAGATAATTGACAAAAAGAATATCTCTAGTAAGAAGAATAAGATTTATTGAATTTTTTTTTTTAAATTGAAATATAATAATTATTTATTTAAATTAAAAAAAAATAAGATATAGATTAGATCTCTCACTCGAAGACATACTTTTGTTTTTGTTGTAGGGCCGTCCGGGCCATAGTCGTACATACAAGGCATCACCATGTTGGCTCTCTATTTTGTAGTTGCATTGCTACCTATTGCTAGAACCAAACTATCCCAAGAATCTAGTAGAAAACACCACAAATTGATGCACTTATCTTCATCTAAAATTTTAATATCAACAAATAATAATAATCTATCCCACGAATGTAGTAGAGAACACCACAAACTGTTGCACTTAAAACACCACAAATTGATGCACTTATCTTCATCTGAAATTTTAATATCAACAAATAATAACAAACTATCCCACGAATCTAGTAGAGAACACCAAAAATTGATGTTGCTATCACTGAGGTTGTCCCTAGGCTCCTAATAGGGATACGGCCGGGGTAACCACAAACCAATCTTCTGATTGCAAGTTCTAGCCCACCTGCAATCGGAGAGGGCTCTCTCCTTTTGATTCAACCTTAGTTGATGATTT
>APFE030698763.1:68607-120142 GCA_000404065.3 Pinus taeda | reverse complement strand
GACTAAAATAGGAAGTAAAATTCGAATTTGAACTTAACAGTTGTTTGAAAATAAATTAATTAATTCACCATGAGTTAATTAGTTGTGAAAAAACAAACATGAAGTCTATGTGAGCACATGCAACAGTTTCTCTATTAATTGGGGAATTTATCCATCAGTTAAAGAGATAAGGATGAGTTCTAATTTGAGTTGTAATTAGTTGGCTTAGTTAACTGAGTCAAGTCCAGTTAGATTGATTTGAACAGTTTGATTAAATTAATGTGAGTTCAGTTAGTTAATGCATGCTTGCATATAACTACTACACTTCAGATAACCGAACATTCTCTCATGAATAACTCATGCATGTCAAATTAGACAAAGACATAGTTGAGACCAGAGGAGGGACAATGTACTATGAGTTGGATAGATTTTTTCCTATAAAAGAAGCTCATCCATGGAGAAGGATTTATCTCCTTCAAGATTGTGCAGTTGGATCAGAGGTTAGTGAGTGTGTGAAGAGGCCAATTCACATAAGTGGTTGCACTGGACCCCAAGGAAAATTGTGCAAAGAAATAGGAGGCTTGGAGGGAAGAGGAGAAGGTTTGAGAGAGGCCTTTGACTATCTATGAGCAGCAGAGGGATTGCAAAAAGAGCATGATAGCTTATTAGTTGATTCTTTTTGTAATCCAGACTGTATTTCCACTTGTATGATAATACAGAGTTGGGGTTTTAGGCTAAGGCATTCCCTTGGTTATTTCTTCTATGTTATGTGTGATTGATTTCTCCATATCAATTATATGTGTTCTTATTGATGTTGCTCATGTTCGATTAAGCTTTCGCTAAATTGGTTGTAGAAGTAGATCAAGTATTTTGCTTTAGTCTATTGCATTATCAGTTGATCTATAGGTGGGAATTTCTACAAAGGAGGGAGACCCCAGAAGGTTATTCGATGGCTTTGGGCGATGAGAAGGGAGTGTTTGGTGCATAGTTTTTTTGGCCTTAATGCTACCTGGTTGCAGTTCCGACTAGGGGCAGACGAGCTTGGTCTTTACATTGCTTATAGCCTGGAGGAGGGAGACCATTAGCAGTCGGAATGGCCATGGGATCCAGGGGCTCTCTTGGCCCCGCAACAACATGAAACTCTAAGGTGTTAACCCTTTCTCCGAGTGAATTGGGATAACTCATGGCACTTATGCTTTCTTTCGGGTTGGTCGTGGGAAAATATTGATGGGGGGGACTCTGCTAGCCATCTCGTCAGTGGTGTCTTGTCGACGAGTGAGCTCTGTGCAAGACCGGATCCAATGGACTCCTGAGCTCTCTCTACGATTTCCTGTTCTTCTACAATTGGTGTTTCCTTCACAGGAGGGTGGATAATGTTCAAAACGACGCCTCAATCTCGAAAGTGTAGGGTGAGTAAAGGTCTTGGTAACCTCTTTTGTTTACTCCTTCTGCAAGTTCAATACAATTTGTTTTGGTTATTTTCTCTGGTTAGGTGGAACACCATCCTCTCAAGGGTGGCTAGTGGTTACGATAGTGTTCTAATGCCTCGTCAGAGGGGATGTGCGCGCTAGGGAGGGGTGGCTCTGTGCATGTCAGGGCGACATCAGGAAGAGAAGCCAAGTTCCGCTACTGAAACTACTTACATCCATCATTAGAGGCCCCGCCTCCTTGGAGTCTATTGCTGCTTAATTGATCAACATTCAGCTCAATATCGATACTATAAGGGAGCAGAGGTATGAAGATAGAAGTGAATTGGTAGCTTATATCAATGATATTCAACACATGTAGAATGAGATCCTGGACTCAGTGGAAATTCTACGTCGTCACCATAGGTGAACAAATGACCACCTCCGCTCCTTGGAAGCGAGGGTGGCGCACATAGACTTCCACATGCATGAACATGATGCTCTCTTTGCTGCTCCTCAAGCCTTTTCTCCAAATCCACCTCCATAGTGTGGATTCCTATGATATGTATTTTTGCTTATTTTGTGCTTTGTAAGTATTGACCTGTAAGCTAGTGGGCAATAACCAGTGACACCGGTTGTTATGGTCTTCCTCTAGGCTACTTGTTCCTTAAAGCTAGGCTTAAACCAAATTTTAAGCTCGTGGAGATGTATTTTGTACCTATTGATTTTTTGATAATATAATGATTGTTTTTTGACCGACAAAAAATAAATAAATCTCAACCCTTGGTAGATCGAGAGTTAAAATGGATCTAGGCTGATTTAATTAGTTTTTATGATTTAAGCAACTTGAAATATTTTTATGATTTGAGCAACTTGAAATGTATTATTGGGTCGAGAAGCCCTCTCCAATCTAGTATGGTAGAGATGTTGTAATGTTTAACATTTGATTTAATCAAAATAAGATAAAATAAAAAAACATAAAATTCTCAAACCCATGGTTTTTTTCATGGTATTCTTAACTCATAGTTTTTACCCATGGTATTATTCTCTAATGTGACCTATTTAAAGACTAATAATTAAACCAACCTAGATCCATTTTAACTCCGGATTTACCAAAGGTAGAGAAAATCAAATATCTTTTCACTCTAAAAGAGTTTTGCACCTCAAGAGAGAGATTTGATCCCTCTCGGGGCTTGGTAGATCCAAAGTTATGTTATGTAAAGATTTAGACTCGGTCAAAATGGAATAAAATAAAAACAACCTTATTTTAAAATAAAAATTATAAGTTATTATTATTTTTTTTAATCAATTTTTGTTGGGTAGTTAAGGTAAAATTGGAAAAAAATAAAAATAACCCTATGTTAAAATAAAAATTCTACGTTATTATTTTTTGTTGGGTAGGTAAGGTAAATTTTTTGAGCTCTAGGTTTATGAGAACCCATGGTATTGCCCCTGGTATTCATGTGGAATATAGCCTATTTAAAGGGGGGAATTAAACCAACCTGGAGCCATCTCAACTCTTATCTACAAGCTTCAAAAGAGACCAAATCACTTGAGATGAAAATATCTTAAGATGTAGAAAGATTTGATCCCTCTCAAAGCTTACTAAGATTAAGATAAATATAGACTGTGAAATAAGTATTTTGATATTAACTATAATATTTACCAATAACTTAATTTATATATCACATTAATTATATTATATATTAATTTTATAATTTATTTATATAAGCTATTAACCTTCTACTGAATTAAAATACTTGATTTAATTTTTAAATTTCTTTTATTTTTTATTTTATTATTAATTTAATAAATTAAAATGGTAAAAGGAAAACCTTTAATTACCAAACGAACAAATTGACTGACTAATAAACATAGAGTTATAAGAAGAGCTTCGGCGAAAATCATATATAGAAAGACCTTTGTCGACGCTTTTGAACCAACTAGTGTGATTCCTCGTCAAGACTAATAAACATAGAGTTCTAAATTTGAACTTACCGAAAATCAGACCGGTCGTAGAAATTATAAAAAAAGAGAAAATCGCATTAAGAAGCGCGCTTGAGAGTCTGAGACCAATATGCCACTTTGACTTCTTAGTCTCCGAATGTTATCCGATCACCAATTAACTCTACTACTATTATCAGTACTCTTCAAAGTTGCACGGTTACCCATCAGCACAAGTCAATCGACTAGGAAGACGCAGCCGAAAATAAACTTAAATTCAGGGGCCTGCGAAGGGAAACATGGACACTGCGCTCTTTTCTCCATGCTCTCTTTTCGGCACCAAAGATAAACTCTCTGGTGATATCAATATCCACTACCAATTCCTGAATGCGTTAGCTTTTATACCATATGATTGCAATTTCAACTATCTTTTGTTCAAAGCTTTATTTCTCAGTGTTTGTGGGCTTGTTTGATGTTATGTGCAGATTCAGATTCAGAAGATACCCAAACATTTGTCGAGAGAGAGCATTCATTTCCAGGAATGGTATGCCTGCATTCATTTCACCTATCCTCTGAATTTTATTCCTTTGATTTTTTAGCCAGACCTATGAGTGTTCAAAGTTCAAATCTCTCAAAGTTGGAGAGAATGGCATGGTTCAAACCTTGTTGAGTTTGTTGAATTGAAAAAACAATTGAAAAGCTAATAACAATAATCCTGGATAAAAAACGTAATGCTAGAAAGCAAAAAAAGTCTGCATTTTCTGGTTCAGCACATAATGGTTTGGTTGGATGTAAATTAAAGTTATTGTTACTGGGAAGTACTAAAAGAAATATTCTTCAAGGGGTTGCACTGCAATGAGTAGCCTTACTTCGGCTTAGGTCCCAGCTGTGAGACGTATCTATGCTGCCAAAATCAACGAGGACTTTCATCCAGCCTCATCCCTTTGAAACGGATGCCATGTAGGTGGGATAGAGTCTCAACAAAAATGAAACCTGGTACAAGGCTTAACACCTTGCTAACCTTACGAATGAATCAATATGCAATTGGAAGGTTACAGTAGTGGAATGGAAGCCTTTCGACCCCTCCTTTCACTATCAGTGCCTCCCGAGCAAGTCTGGGGTGGAATGCTGGGGGAAACAGGGCTGAAAACTTTGTCCATCACCTGCACTGGTCACTAGGTGGCCATGGCGCTGAGTTCCCCCGCCCCCAAACCTTTCGGAGGGACTGAACATGTCACGCACATGGGGAAGTTGAACCCTAGTGGGGCAAATATCATCACCTCCAGTTGACCAAGCAGTGAAGCACTTGGTGACAATTGCAATAATGAGGAAAAATGTGACAATTACAATAATGAGGAAAATCGTCTGGTAGTAACATCCTAGAGTGTTGTTCAAGCTTCAAAAGAATTGTAATTTGCATCCTGTTGTGTAAGAATATTATTACCTTCCTGCATTAAAAGGGTAGCTTGTGACTTGAACCTTGGTTGAGTTGGTAGAAGTCTTCAGCTTTTGAAGCCGGGGACTTGTAAGACATTTTGGGATTTATTTTTTCTTTTTAAACTGAAAGTGATAGTTCCCCAAGCTATATTGGAAATTTGGAATAATAACCCAAGACACCATTTTTACAGGGCAGACCTCAAATTGGCCTGCTTGTGACTTGAACCTTGGTTGAGTTGGTAGAAGTCTTCAGCTTTTGAAGCCGGGGACTTGTAAGACATTTTGGGATTTATTTTTTCTTTTTAAACTGAAAGTGATAGTTCCCCAAGCTATATTGGAAATTTGGAATAATAACCCAAGACACCATTTTTACAGGGCAGACCTCAAATTGGCCTGCTTGTGTAGGCGAGCCGGCTCTTAAAGGGTGACAACACCTAAGTACATGCCCTTGAAGGGATTGGAACCTTGTTGGGTGACCTGAAATGCCATCGCACTTACTATTCAACAACAATCCCATTGGTGAAACCTTTTGTTATTTTTTTTCAAGGAAAATCTTGTAGGGAAACTCAAGGGATGCTTTCCCACATTTGTAAATGGTATCTCTAGTAAAGTTGTTGGTGTAAATTGATGCACCTGACCTAGGGCAATTTAACTAGGCAAATATGCAACAATGTTGGTGATGACTGGTTGAACTAACCCCTTGGGCTAATTTTTTTTGCTATTTCACTGCTAGACTTTTCTTTGAATACAAAGTCTTTAATGCTAGATGAATAGTAAATAGATAGGTTAACCTGTTACCAATCTATCCCATGAATAGTAAATATTAAACTAGAAGCATCTAAAAATAGAGTGGAAATGATGTCTCTAAAGGGAGAGCCAAATCCCAAACATGATAACATCTCCAAGATAAATCCCCAATTAACTCTTTCATAAACTTTGTTAAAATCAATTTAAAGAAAAAGAGTCTCTTGATCAGTTCTCAAGTTCAGTATGCCAATTGGGTTTAGCTTGGGTGGTTGGCGAAATAGTTATTATCCTCCAAACCCAGGTTCAAATCCCATAAAGTGACACGTTAAACTTTTGAAAAGAACAATCTATGTGGCACTCTTAAATGAGTATATAGTGTGGCATTGGCATGGTATCAACAACCTCACTCTTGCCTTTAGGCTAAGAGGGAGGTAGATTTCTTAACTTGGGTGGTCCACAATGTCCAAAGTTTTTAGTCAATTGTGTTTAGCTTGGGTGGTTTGGTGGAATACTTGTTATCCTTTCCACCCAGGGTCAAATCCTGTGAAGTGACATTTTAAGCTATTGAAAATAGTAATGTATGTCGTGTTCTTAAATGAGTACATAATGTGGCACTAGCATGGTACTACCTCACTCTTGCCTTCAGTGTAAGAGGGAGGTCGATTACTTTCCCTGAACAATTCTCAAGCCCAACTGAGTGATTTCCAAATAATGATGACATTATATAGAATAAACCTTCCCTTCAAAAAACTAGTTTGTTTTGGCCTAACAATTTGAGAACCTACCTTTTCAATGTGAATGACAAGAGCTTTCACAATTGATTTTGTAGGAGGCAGCTAAAAGAGTAATAAGGCACCATTTTCTTATAGTATCTCTTGTTTCCCTTTTAGGGATCATTTTGATTAACTATGACTAATAAATTCAAACAATCTTCCTTTATAAAATGCTTCATTGTCATATTGAATAAGTCATCATTGTGTCCCACATAACCTTATATAGCTTGCAGGAGATGCATTCCAAACTTGGTGGTGACTTACCATTCTTAATTATTATCTAGAGTGGAAAATAATTCATCCTTGGAAAGTTTTTTACTCAATCTTTATCTTTCCATAGTTGAAACTTAAGAGGGTACTACCTTATGGTAATGAGATCTTGCTTTTTTCACTACATTAGAGAGTTGACATGAAAAAAAGATGTTTTGAAAATGGATGTCCAATATGTTAAAAAATGTAACTAGTTTTGGTCTTCATAATTATCATTGTACTCATGTCATTATGTATATCTTATGTAACAAACAAAAGAAAGAAAAAATATTATTTTCAAGCATGGGTTTCATGCTTCTTTTGATTGGTCTTCTAGGTTAAGCATGTTCTTCATGCTTCTAGGGTTTGACATGTCATAAGATTAATTGTCATGAGTCAAGAGAGTCAATATCATGTATATAAGACCCATTCGGGCAAGATGTATTATGTATAAGAATTTATTTTGAGTCTAGAGACTCAAAATAAGCCTCCTAGCACAAGTCGACCTTGCCAGTCAAAGTTGGCCTAGAAAGGGTTCGACCATTGCTGAAGGGTTTATGTAGAAGATAACTTCAACCTCATTGCACCATTCATCAAGTAAGTTCGATCTGCAATAGAACAAGAAGAAATCTAGAGCGAAGAAGCAAGATCCTAGCGAAGTAAAGAGGCTAAAATTTGGACTTTTCTGCTCACACGAGTGAGATGAATTAGGGTTTTTTCGCTGCTGCAAGGCCAAAGAGTTGCAGGTCGAGTTGCAAACCCAAATTGCAGGGCTGAGAGTTGGATTCGGGCTGATTTAAAGGACGTTGACTCTTGTTGACTTTCGAAGACTCTGACTTATTGCAAGGGCATTGTTGGAGGGTTGACTCGGTGCTTGGAGGAGCTCTTGACATTGGTCTTGGGGTCTTGGGTTTCTCATTTGAATTAATTCTATAAGAGAAGAGATTCTTTTTGGGTTTTCCCCTTTGGAAGGGGTTTTGCCCTGGCTTGGAGCCTACATTTTGTGTCATTGTCTTTTATGATCTTTATGGTTTGTGCTCTTGATAATTATTTAATGAAGAGAATTTGATAAAGAACACAAAGAAGCTAACTAAAGTTCACAAGTAACTACTAAGGATAAGGATATTTGGTTTTAATTGCTGCCCTTTTACATTCTCTAACATGGTATTAGGGCTAATGTGAAGAAGAGAAGGCAACTTGGAGATCATCTTGTTGACATAAGAGAAGGTTATTTGTCGAAAAATGATCATTTGCTAAGGACACAAGGAAGGGCATGTTGATTTATAGTAGCATCAAATGTGCTCTAAGTCTCAAAATTTGCGGGGAGGCTTAGACACATGCATTTTCCAATACTCAGAAATCATTTTCGGAAATTCCAACTGGAGACAGTTTTATTAAAATAATTATTAATTTTTAATGGGACCCTAAGTCTAAACTTAGGAAATTAAAATAATTAATGGGTATTAATCTAAACTGTGGGTGAAACTTCTAGAAGAAGATGGAGATCAAGTCCAAATGATCTGAGCCATTGATTAGAATCTAATCTGGGCCGTTGGTTCTCAACTGGAGGATTATAAGAAGGACATCGAAGGGGCACTTGGAGAACACATCGAGTGAAGATCAGAAGATCAATTTTTCTGAAGCAGAGCAGCTGTCGGAAAGAATTTTGAAGTGATCTTTTGCAATGAGGGGCAGGGATAGTTCTGGTTGGAGATTTCTCTTGATCTGGGAATACTCAACAAAGAAGGCAGAGAGAGATTCGGGAGAGGCAGCACAGGGCCATGCAGTGTAGGCTAATGCAGAGGCAGCGCAAAAGCCTTGTGGAGATCTGAAATTTGTTGGAAGGATCGATTTCTATAGCTGGAAGCCGGGGTGTGAGATTTGGAGAGCAAAATTCAGAATCTTAGAGGCAAATTGATTAGCTAGGAGGAGTGACGCATACTCCAGACAATGTGACGTTGGGTTGATGCAGAAACTGCGCAGAGGCAGCCAGGGGCTAGTCATTCAGTGGCTAGATCAACCAAGATTTCCAATGATAGTGTGAGTTAATCTCACTTATCTCTCTGCTAGTGATATTCTTTGTATTGGATGGCTAGCAGGGCATCTAAAGATTGTATTCAAAAATTACCACTGCTTAATAATAAAACCTTCAGTTGCTGCACCGGTTTTCCCACAGTGGGTTTTTCCAGGGACATTTGTCCAAAAACAACTGTGTAGATGTGTTGTGTATTTTTTTCTTGTCTAGTTTCTTGTTTCTACATATAATAATTAAAGAGTGAAGGCTATAGTGTATTTACTTCGATATTTACAGTGGAACATCGTAAATAACTTGAATGGATTAACAAGTAGGAGAAGTAACATCAGTTTACTGCAGTAGGGATTCCGGTCTAGGAATTTTCACATGGTATTAGAGTTGCAGGTGAAACAAGAGAGCAGTGCGGGAAGAGCCCAACGCTGAAGGAAGAAGGGAGTTCGAAATTCATGTAGAGGCAGTAATTCGGATCCCCAGAGGGATTCTACAGTCAAGCCAGGAGGGTTAGATTTTTCATGGTAAATCTCTCTCTGAGTGAGTCGACAGAGAGGTAGGATTTCCAGATCGAAATTTGTCAGCGACAGAGGGAGCAACACATCGAAAGCTTCAACGAAGAGGGATTTCTGGTGAGACGCAGATTTCTGTAGGCAGTTGCTGGGCAGAAAGACGTCAGAAGGAAGAGGAGACACTTGAGGGAATTTCTTCCTCAAAGAATTCCTAGCTAGGGAATTCAAATTCTCATTTGCTGAGCAACAACAGGAGAGTCCTAGAGGTCATTCAACACTTTCGTTTGATAAAGATGACAGCTAATGGATTGAGAGATCAGGATCGGTTGGATGGTGCATCGAACTATGTGATCTGGAAGGCGAGGATGTCATGCCTTCTGGATGAACATTTTCTCAAGATCTACGTCGACAACATGGTAGCTAAGCTTGCGAATCCAGATCCGCTAAAGAAGTACATGGGAGAAATGGCGAAGACCAAGAGAATGATCCTCGACGGAGTGAAGGATCATGTAGTTTGTCACATTGCTGGCAGAGACATTGCTAAGGAGATGTGGGATGCTTTGTCGACCCTAAATCAAGGATCTTCCGAGCAACGAAAGATGTACTTGGAGCAGAAGATGAGATCTATGCAGATGCAGAAAGGGGAAGGCATTGATCCATTCCTTACTAAGCTTCAGGAGACCCGAGATGAGTTGGCTGCTGCGGGGTCAACACCTCAAGCTTCCGAGATGGTAAGACTGGCCCTGAATTCAGTTTCTAAGGAGTGGCAACTTTTTGTCCAGAGCATGCTAGGCAGGGCGACTTTGCCAGACTGGGATGGAATGTGGGCAGCTCTTAAGCAAGAAGAGTTGAGGATAGACTTGGTCACGGGAAAACTTAACGGGAGTAACAACAATGGGTCGAAGCCCAAGGAGGAGGAAGAGTATGAAACCCTCGCATCCAAGGGGAAACATGAGCAGTGGGGAAAGAAGAAGGATGTCTCGAAGATTAAATGCTTCAGGTGTGGTGAATTCGGTCACTACGCTACATAGTGTCCTCTCAAGAAGGACAAGGATGAGAAGCATGATCCGAAGGTTGTAGCCACGAAGAGCGAGGAGGAGGAGTTCGCCATGACAGCAACATCTCCAGGAGGGAGGTGGGGAGATTTAGAAATGTAGTTCAAAAGGACTGCAGTTGGGCAGGATCCTTGAGGATTCCACCTCTTAGATCAATTCCTTGCTACAAGAGCCCAGATCAGAAGTAGGAGGATGGACCACTATCAGTTGATGCAGAGGAGTGCTAGGAGAGGCAATTGCAGTGGCTAGGAGCGCTAGAGATTGAGCAATGCAGAGTAGAGTTGGCAATAGTGCAGTTGGCACAATGCAAAGTCAACAGCAACGCGGAGGCTTCAGAGGGTCATCGTAGAGGCTAGCAGTAGTCAGAACTCCAACAACGAGATGCATCATATTGAACACCCGTTCATTAATTTGGGATGCTTTTCCATTGCTGATGTAGTAGCAGTAGTAGCATTTGGAGAAGGTTGTAATGCAGATGCAGTATTGGTAGTGGTAGTGATAGCAACACAGGTGCAGAATTGAGAAGGAGTTGCAGTACGGATGTAGTGTTGACAGTGGCAAGGTTAACAATAGTACATATGCAACATTTGCGCACTAGTTGGTGGACAGGATGTCAGACATTAGTAGCGCAAAAGGAGATGTTACAAAACAGAGTGATGCTTCAGCATGGTGCATTGCTAGAGCACATTCCTTCCTAAGAGGGAGTGTTGATTTCTGGTAGCATCAGATGTGCTCTAAGTCTCAAAATTTGTAGGGAGGCTTAAACACATGCATTCTCCAATACCCAGAAATTATTTTGGGAAATTCAACCCGGAGACAGTTTTATTAAAATAATTAATTATTTTTAATGGGACCCTAAGTCTAAACTTAGGAAATTAAAATAATTAATGGGTATTAATCTAAACTGTGGGTGAAACTTCTAGAAGACAGAGATCGAGTCCAAATGATCTAAGCCATTGATTACAATCTAATCTGGGTTGTTGGTTCTCAACTGGAGGATTATAAGAAGGACATCGATGGGCACTTGGAGAACACATCGAGTGAAGATCATAAGATCGATTTTCTGAAGAAGAATTTCGAAGTGATATTTTGCAGTGAGAGGCAGGGATAGTTCCGGTTGGAGATTTCTCTTGATCTGGGAATACTCAATAGAGAAGGCAGAGAGAGATCCAAGAGAGGCAGCGCAGAGCCAAAAGCGGCTAACCCATGGGCAGCATAAGCTGACATAGAGGTAGCGCAGAAGCCTTGTGGAGATATGAAATTTGGTGGAAGGATCGGTTTCTATAGCTGGAAGCCAGGGTGTGAGATCGGAAGAGCAGAAGTTAGAATCTCAAAGGCAAATCTATCAGCCGGGAGGAGTGACGCAGACCCCAGACAATGTGACGCTGGGTTGACACAGAAACTACACAGAGGCAACACATAGGTAGCTAGGGGCTAGTCATTCACTAGCTGGATCAGCTAGGATTTCCAGTGATAGTGTGAGATAATCTCACTTATCTCTCTGTCAGTGATATTCTCTGTATTGGATGGCCAGCAGGGCATCCAGAGATTGTATTAAGAAATTACTACTACTTAATAATAAAACCCTCAACTGTTGCACTGGTTTTCCCACATTGGGTTTTCCGGGGACATTTGTCCAACTGTGTAGATGTGTTGTGTATTTCTTTCTTGTTCAATTTCTTGTTTTTGCATATAATAATTAAAGAGTGAAGGCTGCTATGTATTTACTTCGATATTTACAGTAAAATACCATAAATAACTTGAATGGATTAACAAGTAGGAGAAGTAACATCAATTTATTGCAGTAGGTACTCCGGTCTAGGAATTTTCACAGGGCATAAGAAAGAAGACCTCATCAAATTAAGAAGGATAAAGCTCTTATTGAAAGACTACTATATCAATTTCTCAGTGAAGGCCTCATCATTTAAAGGACATTTATTTTCTCTTGAAGGCTCCTTGACTTTGAAGGAATGTCTTGAAAGAAAGTTGCTCTATCTTGAGAAAGAATATTGATTTCTCTTAGAAGGCTTGTTGGAAGACATCTTTGAAGGAAAGGAAGCATCAAAGAATTTTTGGATCATCATCCTCTCTTTGCATCTGTTTGGAGACACTATTTTTGAAGGCATCCTAGAAGTCATCATTCTAGGGCATCTTTGAAGTCTCTTTGAAGGGCTTGAAAGCATCAATATAGTTGGAGACATCACCAAAAAGGACACTCATTTGACAAGTAAGTATCATATTGTTCTCCATGTCTCAGTCTACAAGTCAAATGACTTCATTTTGCAAGGAAAGCAACAAGCTCGTTGGATCAACAAACTTCCTAGCATGGAAGAAGAGTATTGATTTGGCACTCATAGAAAATGAAGTCTTGGAATATGTTCTTGGTGAAGTTACTCAACCAGACAAGGAGAAGACTCAAGAATGGTCAAGATATAAGAAAGGAGATGTGAGGGCACAAAGTATTCTTATTGAATTCATAAAGGATCATCTCATACCTTTTGTTTCTGATTTGAATTCATCTAAAGAAATCTATGATAAGTTGGTAAAGTTATACTCTATAAGTACATCAGGTCATAAGATATGCTTGAGAAATCAACTATAGAGAATAAGGAAGTCAAAGGATGAAGATATGGCCACTTATCTTATGAAGATCTCACAAATCAGGGACCAGTTGCAAGGGTTTAGGGAAGTTGTTTCCGATTCATAAATGACTACTTGTGTATTAAATGATTTGCCACCTAATTGGAGCAGTTTTGCAACTAGTGTCTATTCAAGAAAAGATACCACTCATTTTGATGAGTTATGGGCCCAATGTCTCTTGGAAGAAACTAGGATAAAGGGAAAGGATGACACCAAATCAAATGAGAAGTCTCGAGCCTTTATGATAAAATCCAAGAAGAAGAAGAAAGGGAAGTTTGGAAAGTCCAAAGGAAAACAAGATATGTCCAAGATTCAATGAGTATGGACATTTTAAGAGGGACCGTCCAAACAAGAAAAACAACAAAAGGAAGGAGATGAGTGGAGCTCACACAACTGAAGAAAAGGGAGAACCTAAGAAGAAGCTGAAAGGTGAAGATCCCAACGATCTTTACTATTGAAGAAAGCTCCATCTCTATCAGGTTCATTTGCAATTTGTCTTTCTTTTATTAGAAAGTAGAAAGTAGAATAGCATGCATTGTTGCATTCTCTAGAAGAGTCTTGGTTTGTAAAAAGCATGGCATCATAGAAAGAAGCATATGATAGTAGAATTAGAGTTTACATAATCAAATTGCTTTGAAAGGAATCATCTTGCTTAAAAGAATGAGAAGACTGGTACCATATTGCATATTATAGTTCATCCAATCATTTTCTACATAATGTTAGAGGTAGTCATTTTGAAAATAGGATCGTTAAAGATCCTCCTATAAGAAAACATCATTTATGAAGATTCGTGGAAGAAGCATTATGATTGGTATAGATTCCATCTAGTATGGAATCTATAGTCTTGAAGGATGAAGGCATGCAAAATGGTCACTTTGAAAGGCAGAATTGAAGTCTTTCTCCTCTTGAAGAAGGCTTAATCTTGGAAGCAAGCTCATTCAAAGAAAGTATGGCTAGATGGTTGTATGGAAGCAAAGCAATGCGTTTTTTAAAAATAACTTTTCGTTAAGGTAGGGTTCATATCTACAAGATTCTTGCAGAAAGAGTTAGTTATAAGAATATGCTTGGTAAGTCTTCCATATGGTTATTTGATGCTTGGAAGAAGAAGTTTGGTATGCTTCGAAATGGCTAAAGATCAAGACTCTCCGCAAAATAGCATGGCATAAATCAACATCAAGTATGGTATCTAGAAGAAGGCAAGAGAGTTGATAATGACAACTCCAAGGAAGATATTGTGGCTTGCTAATCAAGTTTGATCCATGGGCACCTTGATTAAAAGTCAATCCACGAGGAAGGCGTCTTGCACAATATGAAGATGGACCATATGAAAGGATGCTGATCTCAAAGGATACAAGTGAGCAAACACTTTGATGTAAGGGCCATCATAAGGTAATTTTGATATTGATGTCTTGGTTTTGGTTATCTGGTCAATATATGTTTTGTTACTTGGAAGGAAATTGTTGAAAAGCATAATGACAGTTGAGGCAAGTATATCTTCAATTGTTGGTTTTGAACTCAATTTAATGAATACATGAATTGAGTGGATGGTTTGGGTAATCCTTGAAGGATTGTATGGTCAAGATGTTTACATCATCTTGGGATTAAGAAGTAGCAGTACAAAAAGATAACCCACTGTGAAGATCACTTCTAAAGGGAGTTATGACTAAGCTCTACTATGATTGGCTAAATATAATGCCTTTGTTGATAATGACTAGAGGAAAATGATATGAAAGGTTGATGGCCCGAACCATGTCACAGTTTGGCTTCGTTACATTCAGAAAGATGAAAGCTCTATTTGATGAAGATGCGAAAAAGAGGAGGAGCCATGTAGCTACTTAAAGATCTCCATGAAAGGATTAGTAGCTAATGTATTGATGGAGACACACTAGAAAGCTTTCCAATTGACAGGAAGTAAAAGAATCTCCTCTATGCTTTAGAGGGAGCAAGAAGTCTCCTTTAATGTTTGAGAATGAGCAAGGATCTATTCCCTAATCGAGAGGGAATGAGGATCTCCTCTCTAGGTTGAGAGGGAGTGATGTTAAAGACATCACATTCTCTTCTTCATGTGTCATGCACCGGGCCATGACTAACAACCGTACGTCCAAGTGAAGACCATGGAGATAGAATGGTGGATGAAGGATTAGATAAGAATCTGAGATTGATATTCCTTAAGGATAGAGAATCCAAGATAGGAAGTTTATTGACACTCTTTGAGGATCAAATAGGTATCCAAGACACGAGTGGTCGAAGAAGACCGATATTCTTTGAGGATTAGGAATCCAAGATAAGAATAGCCCTAAAATGACATACCTTGTGAACATTCGGATGTGGTATGTACCTTGAAGAGGTAGTGTGGTGTCTCACGTAAAGTCTCCCAACATTATGCTATGATATAAATAGATCTTGTCAAGTTAAGGCCTTACTGTGATGACAATGCTAGTTATAATGTTGATGCTTAAAGATGGATTACCAATTTGACTCTTCTTAGGAGAACTCTTCAATTTGAGAGAATCCTTGTACCGGTTGTACAATTATAAATACCTCCCTAGTTAAGAGGGAGTTTTGGAAAATGTAACTAGTTTCGGTCTTCATAATTTTCATTATACTTATTTCATTATGTAAATCTTATGTAACAAACAAAAGAAGAAAGAAAATTTATTATTTTAAAGCATTGGTTTCATGCTTCCTTTGATTGTTCTTCTAGGTTAAGCATGTCCTTCATGCTTCTAGGGTTTTTCATGCTATAAGATTAATTGTCATGAGTCAAGAGAGTCAATGTCATGTATATAAGACCCATCTAGGCAAGTGTATAATGTAAAAGAATTTATTTTGAGTCTAGAAAGTCAAAATAAGCCTCCTAGCATAAGTCAGCCTTGCCAGTCAAAGTTGGCCTTGAAAGGGCTAATTTAACCACTGTAGAAGGGTATATATAGAAGGTAACTTTGACCTCATTTGTAACATTCATCAAATAAGTTTGATTTGCAATAGAACAAGAAGAAATCTAGAGCGAAGAAGTAAGAAGACAAGGAGGAGACCCTAGCGAAGAAAAGAGGCTAAAGTTTGGACTTTTTTGTTCACACATGCGAGATGAATTATGGTTTCCGTGCTGCTGCAGGGCCAAAGAGTTGCAGGTCGAGTTGCAGACCTGAATTGCAGGGTTGAGAGCTGGATTAGGGCCGATTTAAAGGTTGTTGACCCTTGTTGACTTTGGAAGACACTGACTTATTGCAAGGGCTTTGTTGGAGGGCCGACTTGGTTCTTGGAGGAGGTCTTGACATTGGTCTTTGGGTCTTGGATTTCTCATTTGAATTAATTCTATAAGAAGAGAAGAGATTCTTTCTGGGTTTTCCCCTTTGGAAGGGGTTTTGCCCTGACTTGGAGCCTACATTTTGTGTCATTGCCTTTTATGATCTTTATGGTTTATGCTCTTGATAATTATTTGATGAAGAGAATTTAATAAAGAACACGAAGAAGCTAGCTAAAATTCACAAGTAATTATTAAGGATAAGAAGAATTGGTGTTAATAGTTGCCCTTTTACATTCTCTAACACAATATACTTTTATTGCAACCATGCCCTTTTCCAGTGTATGTACCATGAGGGATTTTAAGACCATAAGGGTTTTCCGATGCATTCTTCCTCTTATGAAAATCAAAGTAAAATATGGAAGATTCGTCCCCTACTTGAATCCATTGTAAGTGAGTCCGAATTTTAGGTCCCTAGAAATATATTTCTCCTCGCTTCGGATGAAGTGTTCAATCTTGGCAACTTTTTCTTGAAGGGATGAATAGAATGAGTCTTCTCCAACAAGGGTTCTAATGTTCTCTAGTTCTTCACTGGCTTGCTTTAAATTGTGTTCTTGGGTGTGAGCAATCAATCTTTCCCAACCACAAAGAGATTTTCCAGAGACTTATCATTGAGTGTGATCACGAATGCTTAAAGTTGAACAAATTTTGACATAGAAAAAATTTGTTTCTGCAAAACTTGTGCTAGTTCCATTTTTTTCCCCATATTACGTAAGGGTTCAATGTATTACTTGCAACAATCTTACTTTCATAGTGAAGAATTGTGGTTTAACAATCTTACTTTCATGGTGAAGAATTGTGGTTTTCTCCTGTGGATAAATGTATGGTATGATTGCTTGAATTTGTGGATTATAAGAGTTTAGACCAAGGGCCTATGTAATATCCCAAACTAGGAAATAACAGTAAATATCAAATACATGAACTAGGCTACGACTAACAAATACTGAATAGTTGACCAAATGTTCGAGCCATTGTATAAATTCATAAAATCTGAATACATCAATGATAGGAATGGAACTTGGGCTTGCTACTGCAAGCAATCACGAAAACCCAGGTGTGAATACAAGGCTCACAATGTCGGAAATCCCTTCACAAGAACTATGCCCTGCTATGGAAGAATTTCTGTTGTTGGCTGGTAAGAAACAAGTGTGTTGGCCCTCTAGAGTGCTTAGTAAATTCCACCAAAGTAACTAGAGTCTCCTCTCACCAAACCCACAAAAACCCAGAAAGGGTTTGGGCTCTCTCCAACCACTCCCGGGACCCCTCAAAAGTGCGAGCCACTGCTTCTGCAAAAAATAGGCATAGCTGGAAATGACTCTAGTGATAGGTGCCCAAAAATCCTTTTGTAATGCCTCCATTGTCTCCTGCAGAAATTCTCTAGAATGACCTTTTCTCCAACCCCTGTCACCCCTCTAGATTTGCTCCTCTAAGTTTTATGCAAGCCTAGCCTGGAGACTTTTGCACCCCACAGAAATGCGAAAATTCGGCTTGAGAGATCCCCTCAAGTGCAACCCTGCAAACCACCTCAAAACTCCTGCTTTAGCCAAGGTCAACGACTCCAAAAAGCCCAAAATCTAGCACCCACTAAAGCTTCCTCAAACATGTGGTGCAAATTTCCTTCTGCGCTCTAGCCACACACAAAACTGGATAAAATCCTCTGCAATTTGCCCTGGAATTGCTCTGAAAATACTCTTGGCTCTCCTAGGGTGACACTCGAAGTTCACCAAAGGTAGAGGTGAAATTCCCATTGGAAATCCCTTGTGCTAAACAACACTGGTTGACTTGGAAAAGCAACTCAAGAAGATGCATTTCTTCTGTTGATGGCATACGGTTGTTGGACAACAGTAAGCCAGATCAAGAGGGAGAAAATAGCTTCCTACAATCCCTGTTAAAGGCAAGTTTAATCAAGGTCTATAATATTCTGTTTATGACACTACTCTTGTTTAGATTTGTCTATTGTTTATTCTTCCTACACAAATATTTGAATGCTTCTTTTTTCTAACTTCTTGAATGAGGAAAGTTGATCCTTCTCAAAGATCATCATAATGTGGAGCATTGAAGGAAGAGTTAATTCTATGAGAAGATAAGTACTTTCAAATCATATGTGATTTCTTTGTGTCATTATTCTTGTGAATTTATTCCTTTTGATTATTAGAGATTCTTCTTGCATGAGCATTTTATCTATTTCACAAACTTCTTGGATGAGGATGTGATCCATCTTGAGGATCATCAACTTAGAGAATGATGCAAGAAGGGTTAGCTCCAAGAGGGAGTTGGTGCAGGATAATGCAGGAGCCACTCTTACATCTAGAGAAAGATGATAGTCCTGCTTCATCACCAATTACACTTTCATTATGATTATTTACTTGGCTATGATCACTCTTGCTCTTGTTCTATGGTCTTAGGTACATTTGTCAAATAAGAGGATCAAGCCTTCTATATTAAAAATTGAGGATGATGGAGAATGGACATGAGATCAAGACATCATAAGAAGGATTGTAGTCTCATTGGTTGATTTAAGAAGCTTCATATTCAGAGGGAGTAGATTGAGGGCAATAGTCTGATACGATGTTGAGAGCAACGTTGCACGAAGCAGGGACGTTTTTTTGGAAGCGAGGATGCGGAAGCGTTTACTATATATATATATATTATTGTATATATTATTATATATATAATAATATATTATATTATATATTACTATATATATATATATATAATATATATATATATATTATATATATATATATAATAATAAATATTATATATATATATATATTATATTTTTTTTGCATTTATATTAAAAAAACATCCAAAATACCAAATTAGTTGTAGAAGATATGAAAACATGCATATTTTTACATAAATCAAGATAGATATGGCATCCATTGTACATCATTGATTAATTATTCCAACATCAACCATCTACAATCTAGATTCCTCTTCTCTTGTATAGCCTTTGTCTCTACTTCAATTCTATAGGGATTTTAGTCAACATTCCCTAATTTTGATCAAACGGCTTAATCCAAGCCTTATAATATGGTAGAGAAAGTTTAACATGCATGATCAATGATTTTGACTTGAGTGAAGGATACATAATTGCTAACGCCATGACAAAGGAGTTCAACAATCAATAACACCAACACTGGGGTACATATCGGGCTTGGTGCTCTTGATTAAATGCCAATCATATGCCCTCATACATGATATAATCCAATGAAATGCCACAATCCCAATGATCCTGAAAACTGTTAAATTCGCTGAATTTTGAATGGGATATGAAATTCTATTTTCTCCATATGAAGTCTAATGAGGTTGGAACCACTCTCAAACATCCTGAGTCATTTCATGGTAATGTTAAAAATTTAAGTAAAAGGATGGAAGCGAAAGATAAAGGAGAATGTCACTTGTACTTTAAGAATTTAACATTACCATTAGGAAGTGTCTAGGGAGCATCAAGGGGCACCTTGGGAGTATTCAGAAAGTGTAGTTCCTCACATAGCAGTTCAAAATTTCCAGAAACAAAAAACAAAAAACCTCGTTGAACCGTGTGAACCGTCCACCTTCTCTCAGATCCGCTCGTGATCCGTGGTGGATACACGCTCGAACCTCCACAGATCTGCACCCGATGCTTTCCAGATCCGCAGATCGGGCAGTATGAACTGCGGATTGGGCCCCATTGGATCCAATTTTTTAGGAATCGCCAAAAAAAGGCAGAACCATGGATCTGATTTTCTGATTCACGGTTCCACCGAAGGACTGGTGGCGGATCCGTACGGGACGCAGATCTGCCTTTGAATCCTTGGGGGGGGGACGGTTCCTGCAACATTGGTTGAGAGTGATATGTCCTCTGCATGCAAGGACCATTCTTGATGACTAAGATGTAGTAATGTTTGATGCTTCCAAGATATGGTTCAAACTATGATGATAAGTATGCTCTCAAAGAATGAAGGTTAACTTGACTTCCGTTACTTGATGTGCTTTTGTTGAATATATGTGAAGTAAGCTTCTTCCATAAGGAAGAAGCATACTTGGAGCTACCTCAATTCTTTAAGGTACATGAGATTAGATTCATGATTACAGATGGAAGAAAGTCCCATATGAAGTCAAGCAAGCCCTCTGCTCTTGGTATATTTGGATTGATGGTCATCTGATGCAGACACCAACCTCTCATCAAGTTGCAGGTATGTCTTTGATATTTGGTTATATACACTAACAACTTTTTCTGATAGGATAAAGATCATCTCAACATTCAGTGTCATAGGGAGATGACCCTTGCACTCAAGATGATTCCACCTCTTGAGATTAGAAGTGTAACAAAAGAAAGATGATGACTTCCTTGTCAAGAGAAGTTTGTTGGCAAAGATTTAACATATTGGTTTACACTAAAGCAGTTGAGAGACCTTCCTCCTCAAATATAGTTTTGATGGATTCCCACAATGAGTTGACAATTAGATTAATTCTTGATTTGCATTATGTTCTTTGATCTGTATAGAGCTTGGATATGTATACTGGTATGCTCATAAGCTGATAATTTATGATCTGAGATCCACTGCTAGATACTTGAGACTATATGGATATGTTAATGATATTAAGCACATTTGAGTGTTGTCTTAGGTTTGCCATGATTTTTGGATGAGACAGGTACTGAAATTTATTGTTTTGAGTGGCAGTATGCATTGATGCTAGCATGATTGGCTACAAGTGAGTATGATCAAGAAAGCTCTTTGAAGCTGTTTGAGCATATGATGGGCATGATTGTGATGTACTATGACATATTGTGGGTTCCGACATGTAGAGATTCCTGTGTTCCATGACAGGTCCAAGCACATTGAGATCATACATCACTATATCCGAGATATGGTGTAGAGAGGAGCTATGAGACTCCATCACATTTTCATTGATGAATAGGCAGACAATTGGATCCTTCTGTTGCAGCATGTAAGCTTGTTGTTGACCCGATATTCTCTAGGTGTCATGGACTGTGGCCAGGACTAACAACCGTAAGCCTAATGAAGGCATTGATGAGACAGGGGTCACGACTAATCGAGGACACTAAGCTATGCTCTTCCTTCCTGTCTGAGCTCCTAGGATGAGGAATTGAGCTAGAGAGTTCTTTGGGTTGAGGGAACTCTAGACAATAGGATAGTCTGTTATCCTTACCTTACATGGTAAGTCGTATCCTACCTATTGTCAAGCAATAGGATAGTCTATGATCCCTACCTTCAAGTTATGGGATGCGGGTGTTCTACCATTGACTCTCGAGGGTCAAGTTGGGAAGATCAACAAACAATAGGATAGGCATGATCCTTACCTCTCATGGTAAGTCGTATCCCTCCTGTTGTCGCCAGACATTAGGATAGGCGCGATCCTTACCTCTCACGGTAAGTGGCAACCCTCCTATTGCTTGTGGATATAGGGTGGTATCTAGGCTCCCCTATGATGATTCTTCTTCTTTAGATAAAGACATCATTGTTCAACAAATGATCAAAGGAAACGAGTTGAGACGAGATGTGATGAGATGGATATCTTGTTAATATAGCTGAGATAAAGGTCATATGATTGGATCTAGAGACTAGTAGGGTTTGGAGGATCGATCTCCCCTACCATTGATAGTGGACTATTCTTCTTCTATGAGACGAGACTAGATATGATGATGATGGAGCTACTTGCCTTCTTATATTGAGACATGTCATCAAAGATGAAACTTTTGATGCAGATGGAAATTCCTCCCTAGTTGAGAGGGAGTGTTAATGAATTCCCACAGAACCCCTAAGCCCTAAGAAAAGGCCATCTCACCCTTAAAAGAGAATTTATAATTGGTCAAAAATAAATATTATTAAAGCTATTGGGCATGAAATTAGGAAAGGAAATTTATCAAATTGGCATGGCATTCTCATTATTATAAATTTGGTCAAATATTCTTCATGATATTTATTAAATATATAATATTTATACTTTTGAGTTTTTGAAAGGTCGATTTTATGAAAAGTTCATGTTGACTCTCTTAAGTAAAAAGCCACAGCCCAAAACATTCATAAATAGCCATTCATTGTGGCTTATTTGAGAGATACACATCAAGTTTGCATCTTCTATTTGTTGGCATACATTACAGTGATATCGAATCTCTGTGGTAAAAACAGAACATCTGTGACACACATATTTATGAGGCTCGTTGTTTCTTTGTGGCTCGACAATATACCTCTGCGGCTTGTATCATATTTGGATGGTCCAGACTCAATCTCGATGATTAGTGACTCACCTTTTTTTTTTTATATCTCAAGTGGCTCTCGTTTATATACAATGGCTAGCTATTATGTTCTGTGGCTCATTGCTCACTCATTGATCACAATTTTTTTGTAGATTCGCACCATATGCATATCCTATGGATCACATTGATTTGGAAGATCACATTTGTTCTATGGTTTGTAATTCTTTTTTATTAACCATTCGCTATATGGCTTGTATTACTCTAAAATTTGAGGATCACTCTCAGGGACACACATATACCATCGCAGGGGTTTCATATATCTATAGCTTGCAAAAGTCTTATATATATTTTGAGACATGCATTCACCATTGCATGGATTTCATATATTGATAGCTCGCATATTCATTGCAAAGGTCTTATATATATATATATATATATATATATATATATATATAATTATATATATATATATATATATTATATATATATATATATATATAATATATATATATATAGATATATATATATACACTCGCATACATCATTGCAGAAAGACTCATATGTACAATGACTATACTATTCAGTGAAGCTTGCTATATTCTCTATGACACCATTGCATCCATACTATGGAAGGCTCATTCTCAATACATGGCAGTGAATCCTATGGATGGTCGTAAATGGAAATAGCCTTGTATTTGGCAGAAAACTTGTATGGCAATATATAGAACAATAACCTTGATAAAGGATTACCTTGTTGTATGACAGAGAGGTCTTCTATGATACATGTGGCAGTGACCTTTCTTTTATAATGTAAAAGTGACCTTGCTTTTATAAGTTGGCAGTGACCTTGCTTTAATATGATGGCAGAGACCTTGGACAGTGACCTTACTCTTCTTATAATGATAGTAACTTGTTATGGATTCATGATGACACTGATTCATGATGGCAATGAATCTACATGGCAATGATAATATAAGTATATATCAGTGACCTTGCTCCATGATGACCTAGTATGTATGGCAATGACTTGATATAGCTCAATAGATGTGATAATGCTTGATGATGATATTGTTTGTTGCAATAATGATATGGCAGAAGCTTTCTTGGACAAATTCAGTTATCAGAAGTTAGTTCACAAACGAAGTTGCGAATTGACTTGGATTGGCCCTAGGAGGCCTGATGTAATGTTGTATCTCACCATGGATGTACTTTGTATCTCAGTTGAACAATTGATGAATATCTAACAGAAGAAGAAGAATTGAATTCCAGGTTTTCCCCCTTGTTGGGTTTTGCCCTAATCTTCGACCAAATCTTGGTGTCTATATTGTGCATGCTTTTCTTTTGCTGATTTTTCTATTCTGCGGTTTATTATTCTCTCTACATAAATGCTAATGTTGATAATGATGTTATGGGCTGAAAGTAATAAGAAAATATTGAAATTGCTTGAATGCAATTATCTACAACAAAGAACAATGTAGCCCTAATGAAAATTAACAATTACTACGGAGTCTGTAAGCACATCTCTTGTTTATTACATGATCTAAAATGGATCACTATAAAATTTGTCATCTATTTTGATACTTTATGGGTGGAGAAGTTGGAAATATTGGCTTGTAGGGCCATTTTCAAGGGCAGGTCATATTTTGGCAATTTGAGGCCTACAACCTTTCGAAGCCCATTTGAGGCATTACATGATTTTTTTTGGGTCAAAATTTTTGCTAATAAACTTCACAATCTATCAACATTGTTCTACATATCAAGAACTTTCCAATGGCATAATGTAATGACCCATCTATAAATACAAAGAATGCAAGCATAATAACAGGCATACGATACATGCATATGATAGCTACATGTGCATGTGTCGCATACATCGCACTAGTATTTTATACTAAATTGATTCTAAGTGCTAAATACCATGAAACTTCTTGGAATAGAAGTTCTACTCATTCATCAATATTGCGTAATGCATGGTTAGATCTTAAAAGAGGACTATACATATTATATGTTCCAGATTATTGATAAAATTATATTAATAAATTAATAAAATAAATGTTAAATATTAATATAAGTAATTAATTAAAAAGGGGATCCAAGTATAAAGTTTATAATGTTATATTTAAAACAAATATATATAAAACAATGTGATATGTTTTAATGTTATAAAGTTATAATGATACATTATAAAGTTATAAAGATACGTTATAATGTTATAATGATACATGTATAATGTTTTAAACGTTACAATGTTTTAATGATACATGTATACACCATGTATTGGTTATATTAAAAAAAGAAATAATTAATAAACACCTATGGTTTAAAAACATAAAGGGGATTCATTCACTACCTAAGAGAAGACCAGGAGGGGATACTTAGGCACGGGCCTGTCATCAGCAGGGTGAATGGTGGCTGCAGATGGAAGGGCGGCGACCGCAAAACCAGAGAATAAAGACTGCAGGACAGGGATTGAGTAGGGGAGGAAAAACCAGAGGGAAGAATTCGGAAGGAGAAGGGGAATCAACCATTGGAAGAGCTTGAGAGTTCTGAGGTTCTAGGCATGGGGGAACAGTCAGCTTCTGTTAAGAAGCTTACTGGATTGAGCAGCCAGGCTTTGCTCAGTCTGGCTGGGTGGATTCAGTCTCTCGGTAACTAGAGCAGCCTACCCGGAGGCATCTTCAACTGCAGAAGTACAGGTAGGTACTTCAACAGTCCCGTTAATTGATTTTGTCAAGTTTCTGTTGAAAATGTTACAGGTTCATGCTTTAAATCCCTTACTATTTTTTGTACATCTGTTCACGGCTCTTACATATGGTATCAAAGGGGTGTTCAAACCCTTTCGACCTCATAAGCCCTACGCTCGTGTAATTTTTGTGGGTTGAAACTTTTGCAACCACATGACAGTGTCGCTGCTGCAATTTTGTTTGTGGAAACTGCGGTAGTCCGCCTATCTCTGCGACTATTCCACAAAATTCCCCTCACCGTGTAGCTCGTACCCTTCCTTGTGCCACCTGCACTTTTCCGTCACAACCTGACCACCATTTCACTCTACGCATTATTCTGCGATCGTTAGTCCATTCGGTAATAGGCGAGAATAGCAAAGAAATCCAAACCGTCACGTTCCAGGCACACTCGACCACCGACTAGCTGCCATTCTTTTGACCCGACACTGCCACACCTCCTGTCTGTAATTAATCATCACACTTTACTCTCTAAGACTTCACACACAGGGTAGAACGACAACCTTAGGTGTTCGGTTCTGCGAAATTTTGTAGTTCTGGCAGGTTTTAGTAGCATTTGGTTAGTTGTGCTTGTAAATTACATCAATCGGTGCTCTATTTATTTGGTTGTTTTTTTTTTCTTTTTTCTTTTTTGAGCTCAAATTCAGGGAGAAAAATTCTAAAAAAAATAAAATTATACGAGGTTTTGATTTCATTTCATTTTTCCTTTTTAAGGGATTTTCTAGTACACCGGGTTTTTATCCGAGCATCTGGGTTATGTTTGAATTTAACTTTTGATTGGGACTGTTTATGTAGGTTAGTTCAGCAAGTTGGATTTGAGTAGCTCTGAAATGTTTGAATTCTTTCGTTTTTGTGATTAAGCATATTGAATTTTAATAGGTTCGCTCTTGAATTGATTCAAATCACGTAAATATGGTTGGATGGGATGTAGTAAAGTTCTGATTTTGGTACGGCGGGATTGAAAAAAAACTGTGGTGGTTTTATTTATTTATTTATTATTATTATTTATTCTATTACTTTGTTAAGACCAGACGAGGAAATATGGCGTGAGATTTTTCAAATGCATCTCAAGGGTTATGCTCTAATCTTGCTACAGAACTATCGTAGGACTATACTCTGATCTTGCTACAAGACTCTCGTAGGACTATACTTTGATCTTGCTAAAGGACTTTCGTTACCAGCATACACTCTCACATCTACTATAAGGGTTTTGTCATAAGTCTATTCCCTCGCATATGTCACAAGTCTTATGCTACATATGCACTCGCATGGCATTCTGTTTGATGTCACTCGCATGACATTTTTGTTGGGTGACTCTCACATGGTATTAAAATATCGTGGCTTACATAGCATTACAGTTGTATGCTATTAGTTTGATCTATGGCATCTCGCACTTCATACGTATGTTATCATATGCTATTACGTTGATGTGGTATGGTGCCTATCCTCAGTGGCCGCTTTCTATATTAATTCTATGATTTGTATCATCAGTAGCATTGCTACACTATGTTTTATGGCTCACTATTAATGTGTTGTGGATCGCATTCTTTTCTAGCTCGTTATGTTACAGTGATAACACACATTATCTTCTTGTTTCGCTATATAATAATGTGACTTGACATCACATCTATGTTCTCCGTAATAATATATATTAATCTCGTTCAGATCTATGATGTTATGGAATCTCTAGCTTCTCATTCTACACAGTGGCATTGACTCATGGCATGAGTTTTGAACTCAATACATAACAGTGGTATCTTTACAATGTCTTGATAATTAACATAATAGTGTTTTGGTTGTTCATTGTGTGTTTGTGATACTTAAGAGAATTTGTATTTGCCATAAATAACTAACAGGACCCTGATGCCACTCCAGATTCTAGTCTATTCTTTTGAAATTATATCGTTGTCATTTATTTTAGTTGTAATTTTGAGTTAGGATTTATTGTAAAGGTCTGTAATTCTGCAGGAGAAGGAGGTTTATTGTTTCAATTCATACTCTTAGAGTGAAACATTAGATTTATTCTTTTATCTTCTTGGCCAGACTTACTGTATCCTTTGACAGAGTCATTCTTAAACAAAACTGGTTCTAACAGAGCAGAAGCCCTAGCCCTTTACCAAGGTCTTATCCAACTTGGGAAGCTCGGTATAGACACAACACTTGTATTTTTTGCTGTTCCTTTTCTGTTATTCCTTATCTGCTGGTTCTAACAATCATAATCACATTTTTCATCCTAATTTATTTCCTCAGTTTGAATTTCCTGGCTAAAGGTCAAACTGATATGGAACCAGAACAATCCTTCATTTATATATATTATAGGTTTAATCATTATCTAAGTAATATATTCAAAAATATAAATATGTATGCCCTTCTTTAAAAGTAATAGCTAGATTGAAGTGTGACGGGTATGTTGCCGATGTTCATTGTAACAAGGCATTTAACATTTTCATTTTGTGAATGTTATTTAGTAATAAATTTTAGATGATCTACCTTAGGAGCTAATGACCATGCACTTCTGCGTTATTTCATATTAGGATAGAATACCCTGCATTAGGACAAGGAGGTCGCGAGACCACCCTCCTTGACCTCGGTACCAATGAGATCTACCTAGTAGATAAAAATAGCAAAACTATACTTGTTTATGAATGTGAAGTTGCAAAAGAAAATTTTATGTTAAATTCGATTGTCTACCTCAAATTTTTTATAGAATTTTATTATGTATACAGGAACCATTACAATGGTAAAGACTTATGAGCAATGATGACATGATCGAGCAGCATCACCGTCATTAATGTCGCCACCGTTGCCATCATCATCCCCATCACCACCACCATCACCATTGTCACCACCAAGACCATTAACAACATCAATCGCCCCAGCACCAGAGTTGACTGTGATAATGAACTCATTGGAAGCCTTATTGGAGACATTAAAAGAATCAACTAAGGCTAGGACCAAAGAAGAATTTCAACCTTTAGCTACCAGTTCAGCGGAACCAAAGAATTTTGAGCCCAAAAGATCAAAAGAAGACATTTCTAGGGAGCTTCAGAAAATTAGACTCCCAGAATTCTCAAGAGGTCGAGCAGGTGAACGCGCTGAAGCATGGTTAGAAGGAATAAACATATGCTTTAGATTAAGAGAATATTCTTCTTCAGCAAAAACAAAAATTGTTGTATTTCAATTAAAGGAAAGTGCCTTGATTTGGTGGGGAAATCTGGAAAATCAGCTGCACCTTACATCGGATAATGTCCCTTGGGAACTATTTGAGGAAAGGTTCCGCGCAAAGCATTTACCTCCATACTTTCAACAACAGCAAGCCAGAGCCTTTCATACATTAATTCAAGGTAATAAAACAGTGGAAGAGTTCGAGATAAGGTTTATGGAGCTTGTAAAATACATTCACTACTTAGATTTTGATGAACTTCAAGCTAAACACTTCATATTTGGGTTAAATCCTCGCATCAGAGCCTTGGTAAGCATGTGGAAACCATCATCAGTAGTTGAGGCGGTTGAATGTGGTCATTATGCAGAAGAGCACCTTGGAATCAAAAAAGATATAGGGTTAGAATTAGCCACTGTGGTGCTAGCTTTAAATATTTGGAGACACTATCTAGTGGGACGAAGTTTTACACTTAAAAGCGACTATCAAAGCCTACAATATTTGTTTACCCAAAGAGACTTAAATTCTAGACAAAGGCGATGGAGTGAATTCCTAAGTGAATATGACTTCGGAATATCATACATTAAGGGAAAATAAAATGTAGTAGCAAATGTTTTAAGCAGAAGACCTCGAACATTTTCTCTCATACCCATTAAAGTAGACTTAAGACAACAAGTACTGGAACATCTTATAAAAGATAGCTGGTATTTAAAGGTGAGGTCAAGTCTTGAGGGTAAAAAGGCAAAAGAATCTAAATTTGAGGGATATGAATTAGAAAACGATGGAATCTTACGATTCCATGGAAGGATGTATATTCTTGATAATAAGGATCTTTGAGACACTATCCTTGGGGAAGCCTATAGAGTAGTATATTGTGCTCATCCTGGAGTAGGGAAAATGTATGCGGATACCAAGAAACTCTTCTTCTGGTCAGGCATGAAACGTGATATCACTCAATTTGTTGCAAAATGTTTGGAATGTCAGCAAGTAAAAGCATATCATTGTCACCCAGTAGGTCTCTTACAACCTCACGACATTCCTATGTCTAAATGGGAGATCATTTCTATGGATTTTATCACTGAGCTACCTCTTACTTCTCAAAGACACAATGCTATTTTGGTAGTAGTGAATAAATTAACAAAAAGCGCCCATTTCATTCCCGTAAGAGATACTTGCGATGTTGTTGACGTAGCTCGAGTATTCATAAATGAAGTTATCAGATTTCATGGAGTACCTAAGAAGATTATATCCAATAGAAATTCGCGATTCACTTCTAGATTCTGGACTTGCATGCAGACAACCTTAGGAATTCAACTAAATTTAAGCACTGCTTACCATCCTGAGACTGATGGGCAAACAAAAAGAGTAAATCAAGTACTTGAAGACATGTTGCGAATGTATGTTATGGATCAACAATCACATTGGGAAAAGTATTTACCCTTAGTCGAATTCGCATACAATAACAGTTACCACAGTTCGATTGGAATGCCTCCATTTGAAGCATTATATGGCAGACCTTGCAGAACACCGTTAAGTTGGGACAAGTTAGAAGATCGAGTGATAATAAGATGAGAATTAATCTATGAAATGGAAGAACATGTAAGACAAATTAGACAACGATTAAAGGAAGCATAGGATAGACAAAAGAGTTATGTTGATGCTCATAGAATTGATAGGAGGTATGAAGTAGAGGATCAGGTTTTCATCCGCATCAAACCGAATAAAAGTACTATTCGATTCGGAAAAGGGACAAAGTTGTCACCCCAATTTATTGGACCATTTAAAGTCGTGGAAAGGGTTGGACATGTTGCCTATCGTCTTGCCCTGCCACCTCACTTGCATAGAATTCATAATGTATTTCATGTTTCCGTATTAAGACATTATATAGTTGATCAATCTCATAATCTTCAATGGAAGGAATTGCAGGTATTGGACAAGGGAGTCGTATCGGTCGAAATATTACATATACTGGAACATAGGGTTCGACAGCTCAGGAATCGCCTGGTGGACCAAGTTAAGATCCAATTGGACAAGTATAGTCCTGGATCAGCTACTTGGGAAAATATAGAGGACAGATGTCAAAGATACCCTAATCTATGTCAATTTTGAAGAACTTTAAACTATGTTTAGTATATATTTACTTCACTGCAATCAGAGACTCAGAACCATTTTTGAATGATTATATATAAACGTGAAATTTTGTGACATAATATATGTTTAACTTCTGTTGGTACATGGATACCAAAACGATATATGTTGTTGATCTTACTAAATTATAGTTGTCAAAGTAAAGTTTAAGACAGTTAAATGATTTTACTTCTGATAGGAATTAAGATATTATAAATCTGTTTTATTTATACATGTGAATATGATCAATGGAATAGAAATTGTTGAAATTTGGTACCGAAGAACAGGGGGTTCCCTTAGTCTTTGATCTTTGACTTAAGGAAAAGTGTCCAAAAGAATTTAATTTTTCTCCTAAAGTAATTTTATAATTTTTATAAAGTTAAAACTAATTTAAAAGTGACTTTAAGTGATAAAGTTACTAAAGTCTAATTTTAAAGTGACTTTAATAAAGTTAATGTAAAATTAGAAAGGAAAAGTGACTTTGGAAATAAATGTACTAAGTGGGTCTTTATTAAAGTGGGGTGAGTTAAAAAATAAAAAGTGAGATTTAAATGATCATTTAATCTCAGCCCTAGATCTCAAGCTATTTCAGCCATTGGATTTAGAGGTTACCCAAAAGTCACTTAGGATTAGATTAAAGGAGGAAAAGGAGGCAAGAGGTCATTCATTCTTTCAGGAGCAGATTGAGAGAAGGAGAGCAAGAGAGCAAGGGAGATTTCTAGACAAGGAGGAGAAGGAGACAGCAGCTTGGCACACATTCCAAGGCAGAAGTTGAGCAGATTTGTACAGCTAATTCAGCACACAGTGAAAGGCTGATTTTGGCACGATTTTCTAGAAATCCGTACAGCTGGTTTGCACAAAAATCGAGGAGTGGTTTGCATAGAAATCGAGGAGCAATTCGCTGTTTTTTCTGCATGCAAATCGAGGTCCGTACATCGCATTTAATGCAGGTCGTACAACAGCATTTAAGGTTGAAAGTGGGCACGAAAATCGAGGAGGCCGTACATCATTTATTGTTGTCCTATTTGCTGTAATTTTCAGTTTGCTATGAGGCATGGGAAAAGAGATAAGTTTTAAATTTGCTTGCTGATTTTTGCTGAATATTTCTCATTGTAAAAAAGGCATTTTCAGAAATAAAGAAGAGCTCTCGAACTGGTTTTCCCCAAGAGTTGTAGGGGGTTTTTCCAGGGTCACATTGACCAAAAATCACTGTGTTCAAATGTGTTAAATGACTGTTTGTACCTGCTGATTTTTTATTTCTGCATTTTTCAGCATTCTGTAAAATTTTCCAGAATTTGTGTTTTCAGCAAAAATTTATTTTTTCAGTTGTTGAATGTATGGATATGGGAAAGGGCATTTAACTATATGGGAGAAATAAGGTGAAACTGAAAACCGGGGTGGGAAATGAGAAATTTCTATAGAAATCAGGGAATAATTACATTTTAAATTAAAGTCAAACGACATGCATAGAATATGGCAAAATATATTATATTGTAGTGACATATGTGAATAATACATGAGTTATTTTGAATATGCTGATGCACATTTTACGAATGCATGGATAAGTGTATGATTGCAGATAATAAACAGTTACCGGGATGACCACGTGATGACATAACCTCAGAACAATTAAAGCTCAAAGTGATTCTATTATAGGGTATTAGCCCTAATTCTACTGGGAGGGCTGGAGGTGTTGCCTACCGTGTATCCTCCGAACCCTGGAGTCATGGGAGGACCACGTGATGACAGAACCTCAGAACAATTAAAGCTCAAAATGATTCTACTATAGGGTATTAGCCCTAATTCTACTGGGAGGGGTGCATGTGTTGCCCACCGTGTATCCTCCGAACCCTGGAGTCATGGGAGGACTGTGCGAATCACGCTCCCCTAGACGTGCGATTATGACTATCGGATGCCTACTGGGAATCAGGTTGGTATAAGCGACGTTGTCACCTTAGAGTTTATGAATGGTTAGGTCAGTAAAAATGACACCGTGGCATACTCCAGTAGAGGACGGATAGGATGGGAGTAGAAGAGATTAGGAAGGATAGGATGATTTTAGAATAGCTTGGGAACCTAGATAGGGCAAGGCATGACCATTAAAATCATAAACCTAAAACACTAATTTTATAGTCTTTTTGTATTAAAATAAAAAAATTTAAATCTCGGTTTACAAACCTAAGAAAGGTGCACTAATTACTATCATAAGTAATCAGATAAAATAAAAACTCTAACTTTGGGCAAAGTTTTCTGAGGGGGAGTGTATGTAACGAACCATCTATAAATACAAAGAACGCAAGCATAATAGCAGGTATACGGTACATGCATATAATAGCTACATATGCATGTGTCGCATACACCGCACTAGTATTTTATACTAAATTGATTATAAGTGATAAATACCATGACACTTCTTGGAATAGAAGTTATACTCATTCATCAATATTGCGTAATGCATGGTTAGATCTTAAAACAGGAATATACATATTATATGTTCCAGATTATTGATAAAATTATATTAATAAATTAATAAAATTAATGTTAAATATTAATATAAGTAATTAATTAAAAAGGGGATCCAAGTATAAAGTTTATAATGTTATATTTAAAACAAATATATATAACAACAATGTGATATGTTTTAATGTTATAAAGTTATAATGATACGTTATAAAGTATAAAGATACGTTATAATGTTATAATGATATATGTATAATGTTTTAAACGTTACAATGTTTTAATGATACATGTATACACCATGTATTGGTTATATTAAAAAAAGAAATAATTAATAAACACATATGGTTTAAAAAAATAAAGGGGATTCATTCACGACCTAAGAGAAGACCAGGAGGGGATACGTGGGCGCAGGCTTGTCATCAGCAGGGTGAGCGGTCGCTACAGATGGAAGGGCGACCACCACCAAACCAGAGAATAAAGACCGCAGGATAGGAATTGAGCAGGGGAGGAAAAACCAGAGGGAAGAATTCGGAAGGAGAAGGGGAATCAGCCATTGGAAGAGCTTGAGAGTTCTGAGGTTCTAGGCACGGGGGAACAATCAGCTTCTGTTAAGAAGCTTACTGGATTGAGCAGCTAGGCTCTGTTCAGTCTGGCTGGGTGGATTCGATCTCTTGGTAACTGGAGCAGCGTAGCCGGAGGCATCTTCAACTGCAGGAGTACAGGTAGGTACCTCAACAGCCCATTAATTGACTTTGTCAGGTTTCTGTTGAAAATGTTACAGGTTCATGCTTTAAATCCCTTATTGTTTTCTGTACATCTGTTCACGTCTCTTACACATAAGATCACCTCAATTAGAGTTCATATAACGAAGTTATGCTTCTCGCAAGTTGACCTATCTTATTGATTGCCATGGTATTAAGTGGATTCTATGTTAGCTCCTATTACTCACTTATGTGGAGCTAGTCACACGTGGGCTTTCAAGAAGATTCTATATGAGAAATATCCTTAACCCTAGTCGAGGGTTGAGGCATGGAAAAACTTTAAGCCTAGATGGCTATTAGGACATTTTTAAATACTAGATCACGAGGAAAGGAAGAGATTCCACTCTTATTGTATTGATTATTGTTCCACGGTTGAGTAGAGCAAGGGATCGAATATTGTGAGCAAAACAGAGAAAGTAGAATACCTTATAGGCCATAGTTTCTATGGCAACTCCATTGTGAGTACACCTTTCTTTGTATTTCATATCTAAGAAGAAAAGAGCAAGGCATAGTCCTCACCTTCTGGATGGGTTTTGCCATGTTGGATTTGCGAGGCTACATCTTGTGTTCATTGTGTAGATGGTGTGGTACTTAACTTTATTTTATTTTTTGTCTCAACTTATTTCATTATTTTGTGTGCTAATATAGTAATATTAAATTTGGATCTTAAGTAAAACATTGTGTAACAAAGACTTTGTAGAAACTTGTTGTGATGAATAATTCTAGTGGAATATCCATGATAGTTTATAAATCATTCTATAATTGTGCTAAGTCATCTACAATTATCTATTGTGACAATGGAATATCCATGACAATTTACAAATCATTCTGCAACTGTGCTAAGTCATTTACAATTCCTTGTTGAGATTCACGAGTGTTAGCAAGAGAACCAAATTCTCCCATATTCCTTGATTTGATTTGAAGCTAGATAAGATTTACAAAAGCCTCCCCAATGGAAGGAATTGTGTACAAATAGTGGGATACCATAGAATATATGAGCTAAGGATTTGAATGTTGGAGAGAGATTATTCAAAACAATACTTACACATTTTAAATCTATCTTTGCCTTTCTTCCTAATGTAATGGTTCCAACCTATAGGTTTCTTAAACCTCTTAACATGCTCCTCATTGCTTTCAAAGTCACTCATCCTGATGTTGGGAAGCTTGGTATCGAGTATGTTGATTTGAGTAGTGTTCACAGTTTCAAAGAGATTCTTGAAGGTATCCCAAATGTCCTTCACACTTTTATTGTTCTTGGTATGATGAATAAGATATGGCTCAATATTTAGGGTGATTAGTCTGAAGATATCATCCTCTTTTAGACATATGATGTCATCACTGTCATCATTGGTTGGAGGAATAGGTTATGTCAGATACATCCATAAACCCTTACTTTGAACAAGGGCATCATTTGGTCTACCCAAACATAGTAGTTGACTCTGTTAGCCCTCAGATTGTATGAGGGTTAACAAGCGCGATTTCCATCACACATGTGGATGATTTTCATGGATGACTTCTCTGTGTGGTTTATTTCTTTGCATAGTTCTTTGAGCATGGATGGATAGTGATGAGTCACGTGGATAGTGGTGATGGAATATTTTGGTACTATGATGACCTATCCATTTACACTGCATATTTTCCTCACATGATCAACATTGTCATCATAGTATTTGCACATTTATATGAAGGTTTAGTCATGAAGTTGGTGTTATTTGATGGGATATGACTCTTGTGTTGGAGCACCCTAGGATCTAAATTGACTATCTTGTCCTAGAGGAATGTGTGATGCAATAAATAGTTGCCCTCACAAAGTGCTTACCTAGGATAACATTAGGAAGACAGGTATGCTGGGGCCTTCCAGATGTCAACTCTATGAAGCTCAAGAGGAAACTTTGGAACACCTTCTCAATAACTGCATGTTAAGCTCCAGTTTGTGGGATTCTTTTGCCACCATTTTCCGCCAGACTGACAGAGACAAAAGGAATATCATCAACACCCTAAAAAATTGGAGAAGAAACTTTTCAGAGAATGAAGTTCTTGGCTTAGCATGGGCCATCTTTCCAAGTTTCATCATCTGGAATGTTTGGAAAGAAAGGAACAACAGAACCTTCAAGAATGAAAAGAGGCCACCCCAACACATTTTAAGCTAATCTTAAAACAACTCAAAGAAACTATTGGCACCATTGTGAGAAATCTTCCTAATAACCCTCCTTCTGCGGCTGATTTGAGAATTCTCTGTGATTTAGGTATGCAGGATCTTACTCCTCAGGGACTACAAAGAGAAGTAATCTCCATGGTGTCTGAGCAAGATTTCTGGCTTCCCCCCCAAGGGCTTTTTGAAATTCAACATTGATGGGGCTTCAAAAGGCAACCCGGACACGACGAGTTATGGAGGTGTGTTAAGGGATGAGAAAGGAAGTGTCCTTTTCATCTTCCACAGTCATTTAGGAAAAGAAACCAATAACATGGTGGAATTTATGGCCACGGAACAATGTTTAGATCTCCTGAAACAGGAAAACCGACAAAATGTGATAGTTGAGGCTGATTCTGAACTTATCATCAACTCAATCAAAAGGATCAGTTGGGGTACCAAGCCAGAAAAAGTTTCAAAGAACTAGAGGCTGATCCAGGGCTTTCAATGGATTCAGATTCGCCTTAGAGCCTTCGTACAGTTAGTTTTAAACATGTTCGAAGGTCGGTGAATAAAATGGCGGATCTTCTAGCCAATCAAGGTGTTACCAACACACATAATAGGATTGTGTTGAACTGGCAAGAGCTACCTCCGAGCAAGATAAAAACGATATGTCATGAGCAGGTAGAAGAAGATAGAGTTGTGTTTCGAAGGAGAGCCCTGGATATGGATCCCTGGTGATTTAGACAATCCATTTTGTAGCCAATCGGATGGCTCTGATTCTGAGAGGTTGGGCAGTCTGGGGGGAGTCTCTTCTTCCCTCAGTTTCGGAAGAAAAAACACATTGGAAGGCAATCTCGGCAGTTGTAATACCACGAGCTTTCCATCCGGGTTTGGAACAACGGGTGGGGGGCGGTTTCCCAGTGATTGCGGGCCTCGCTGGCGGAAAATGAATTTTCCAATTTTGAAGCGAACACATATAGAGTGCAACACGTGGCGGTGGGGTCGGTTTGAAAACTGCCCTCATCGCACGCTAATGTTCGGTTACATTGGTCGGTGCGATATGATCGTTGGCCATTGGATCACTCGTAGTGGATCGACGTCTGGGAATGATCGAGCTAGTTGGTGGTTGGGTTGGGTAAGGGTCGTGCTGCTTACCGATGCGAAACAGTCCTATGCCGTTGGATTGGATATGTTGGATCAATGGTGAAGATCAAAGGATCAAGTTTCTTGGTTGGCAGGATATGCACTTGTCCTCTTTTTTTTGGCAGATTGGAAAAGTGGGTGGGTGTCCTTAAGTCAAAGCCAGCTCAAAAAGCCCGTGAATTCATGGGACTCTCACTTTTGACTTCGGTTTAGTTCCTTGTTTTGGTTCCGCTTTCAGTTTCCTTTTTGTTCAGCCTTGTAAAGCTTTTTTGAATTTAGAAGTTGGGTGTTTTGCTCGTTTTCGATTGGGTTTTTAGGTCCCTCCCTTGATCCACAACTCTTTGTAGATTTTTGTAATTTATGTATATCATTAATGAAATAGAAGGTCCTACTCTTGCTTTAGCAAAAAACAATCTAAACTAGGAAGAAAATTAAACAAATTGTTCAATTTCTAATTCATTTGTGAACATAACCTTGTAGAGGGATGTAAGGGAGATTGATACTCAATTTAGCCCTTCCCAATGTCTTATACTATTCTTAAATATACGCAAAAACAAACTATGAAAGTACAAGAAGAACTCACAAGTACACAATTTCTATCATGAATGAAAACCAAAATCCTTTGATTATATCCAAGTTGAAAGTATTATAGAAATATTACAAAATCTTGCTCCAGGTATTAACCCTTTCTTATTAAAAATAAGGTATATATAGAGTGCTTTACAAAATATCCTCTCTCTTAAAATATTTATATTCAAAGTATTCTTTATCCAAAGCTTTGAATAATGTTTAAACAATTTTTAACCAATGTTGTGAACATCGACATCGAGTAAATCGTCAAGGGTCTGAAAAACCAAAAAATCTTTAAAAAAGGGAAAATATTGATAAAAATTGGCAAACATTGGAAAAATAAAGATACCATCAAAATATCGATAAAAATCGGCAAATCTCAGCTAGGCCAAAATATCATGATTTCGAGATAAAATCAGGATGCTATCTATATGTTTGCAACACTGTTTTTAACTAAAAATAGAAAACTACTCCAAAAATGTATGCAATTGTGCTGGATTTCTGCATTTAAGTTCAATATATTTGAAAATGCTATGTTCTTGTTTCTTGAAATGCTTAATAGTTGTGATTTATTGCTAATATGTTGCATTCATAAGCTGAATTTATTGAACAAATTCAACGAACTGCTCCCATTCTTCATCTGTTGAATCACTGAGATCCATCATCTGTTTGTATGATTCATTTGCATGAGTATACTTCTCATAAGAAGGTTTTACTATGAACAAGTGTTTGATTTTGTAGAAAATGAAAAGGTCGTCAGCTAACATTTGAATTAGATTCTAACCACTAATCTCTCCCTTGATTTCAGCAAACTTTGTCCTGTCCCATGCCTCTCCCTTCAACAATTTTTCATATTGGTCTTTTATTACCATATAGCCATATGAATTCTTAAATGATGGAATACCTCTCTCTTGCAGAATAGAAAACTTTATGTGGAATTTTTTTATTTTCACTAGAATATTTTCACACATTTTGTTTTTCTTTAACATCATAGTTTTCTTCATGAGAACTTTTCTAGTCTGAATAATTGATTTTGTTTTGTCTTCAATTCCTAGTTCTTCAAGTTCTTCTCTAGACATTGCTTTAGAGCTTTTATTATATGACTTTCTTGTCCAGGTTTATTTCCCAATTGTATTTTGATGCCATTAATAGCTTCTTTGTCTCTTTCAATCAACTCCTCCTATTCTACAATAATCTCCATAGACTGCAAAATATCAAACATAGATGAGATAATTTCTATCCAAATTTATTTTTTGGCCTGTGATAAAAATTGAATATTTTTAGAACCACTCAAATATTATTCTAATTGATTTTTCAAATTTTCATTTTCCTTTATTTCCTTAAGGAATTATCTGATTCATTTTTGTTCATCTCATCTCTGTCCAAATTTTCTTTCAATCCGCAAATCTCAACATCCTTTATTTTAAGAGAAGAAAATGTTTGTAATAGGATTTTTGTGGAACATGTTTATGTTGGAATTACCACATTGTCAGTTTGGGCCTTCTCTTCTAACAAATATTCCATCCTTTCTTGAATTTTCTTAATCTATAGGTTCTGTTCAATTAGATAGGATAATATAATTTCCTTCTTCTTCTCTAATTCCCCAACTTCTTGTGTTTGGGGATGCTCTATTTTGGGAAGATTCAACTGTCTTCTAAGTACTGGAATATCTTCATTTTTCTTCTTAACAATCTCTTGAGATGCATCCACACTTTATGGATCCAAACCTAATTTAATAATAAGGTCTTCAACTAATTTTATATTAACATCCTTCACCAGAGAAGAAGTATTTTCCATTTTAAGTTCTGCAATAGTATTATTCAAAGAATTCTGCAATTTTGATACATTTGAAGCAGAACTAGTGAAAGAGGAATAAATCATATCATCATTTTATCTATGCAAATCAATCTAATCTATAGGATGGATCTATTTAGTATTGAAAGATAAAACATAAGTCTTATAATCTCTAGCAACTCTAGGAGCAAAAACTTTAGGTTCAATAAATTCTAACTTAAATTCATATTTTTCTGTATCAAGTGTTGAAAGCAACCTATTTTATTGGAAGAAGTTTGCTTTCAGAACTCGTTATAAGTTATTTCCTTCAAAGGCTTACTCTTTTTCTTCATTTCTAAAAACTCAAAAAAAGTCTTTTGGTTAGAAGAAGAAGAAGAAAGAGAATATTGTTTTGTCCCTGGATCCAATTCTTGCATTCTAAAAACAGGCTCACCTGAAATAATAGTAGTTGGTGAAGAAATATCGGATGAGATAGTTTTTGATACCGCTCCCTCCATATTATTTTTCTGCTTTCTCTTGTATACTCTAAACTATTCCATTTTTGGCTCTGATGAGCTTTGGTTTGTCCTCTTAAGTTCTTTTTCTTTCATTGGAGGTGTAACCAAATTTTTCTATACTACTGATTTGTCCACAGTTTGTTCTTATGTCACTTCCTACAAAGTATTTTCCTCCCAGGTGTCCTTATTAGAAAACTTATCTATCTCAGGCTTGGACACATGAAAATAAGGTGGGGATTTTTGTTGAACTCAGATGGCTAAAATTTTCTCAATGGGGTCATATGGCCAAGTAATCCCCAATTTAAACTTCATTTGTGCCAATAATTTTTCTGCATCTTTGTCTGTTGACCTCTCATTTTCTATAAATGGCCCTACTTGTGCCTTCAATTTAAACAATGTATGTTCCCTTCTAAGTAAAAAATGTGCTTTATCTACATTGAGGCTTTGTCTAATGAATTCAAGCACAAAAATACGCATAGGCAAAAAAATTGGTAACTGATAGGGTGGAAGTTCACACCCATATAATCTAATTTCTATAAAATGTTAGTACAAATACCAATCACCAAGCCTTGTTTTTTCGTTAATCTTCACAACCCTTTTGATTTCAGTTGAAATTGTAGAGGAATATCACTAATCAAGAGACTGTAGCACATGTGAATAAATTTGTTAACAAAATCAATGAAGGCAAATTCCTCAAAACTCCTTCTAACCAAGGATGTCCAATGAATCACAGAGCATTGATTCCCTTGAAGATCTTGCTTTTGAAATTGTATTGGGAATGTATCTGAATGATAATACAAAAAAAATACACTAAGATTGATTGATATTTAAAAGATTTTTCAAATCCAAATTTAAGAAACGGGTCATGAATGGCCTTAGATAAGAACTAGTTGAACTTGAATAAGATTTGTGGTTTTTTATCTGGACAAAAAATTGACAGAAAATCTAGAACTACTTCATCCACTTTCTCATCACTTTGATACCCTGAAATACAACATAAAATGGATATGATTTGTCTCGAAAATTCTAGAAACATTAACGAAGGGTAAGGCATACTATGAGTAAGAATACCAGTCCCTTCATGCATGAATAATTAAAAAATAACCGCTCTTTTTTCAAAATTTAACTTATGATATATTTCCAAGAGAATTTCATTAGATAATGGGTGTAAAGAGTTGGGAAAAGATATGCACAAGGCTTTTAAAATGGACTTAGAATTTACATAAAATAGGGTTTCACTGTTTTGAGAAATTATGGTTTTCTCATTGGATAAGTACCTACAAATTCTGGAAAAGGATGAGTTTGAGGAAATATATATCGGGGTAAAAAAGGCTCCCACGGAAAAAACTCATTGTAATTATCTTGAAACTTTTTGGAATCCCAATTATGCAATTCATATATGTCAAACTATGAGTTTACATCTTCTCTTTTGCTTTCCCTATCAACTTGTTGGCTTAGTGGGTCCTGACCAAGGTTCAAAGTTAATTGTGCCAAACAAAACCCTACACTACTGGCCCTTTCATCATCAACCTGCGTAGCACGGGCTAAAGTTTCACCCGAAGTAGTATGGGGGGATGCTGGAACCAAGTTTCTGCATCCAGAGGCTAGTGTGATGTCTTTTATTGCCCTAGATCTGCATTCGTGAAGATCTGTAAGCCCTTAGGGCTTGGTACTGCAACTTCCTTTAAACGGCCCCTAGACCTTCATGAAGGTCTATGATATGTCTTTGCGTACTTTAACAGATGAATAGTCCACTTAGGTGCACCATAAAGCAACCCTAGAAATGAGTCCGAATAGATCTACTTAGTTATTCAATAAACATAACAGAATGTATTATAATCTTTGCATATATACTTAACACGCATCGCATGCAGTTAGCAAGACTTATCCAATAGATTCATGCATCAATACATTATTATTTCATAAAGACATTATTCCATCACAGCATATATCGCAAACATAAATAACAGAAGTAAACAAATAAACACATGAATTTCTTCAACTGTCTTCTTTATTGATCTTCAATATGAGGTTACATACTCAAAACTGCCTTGCGCACTTAGCTGCAAGGGTCTGCGCACTTAGCTGTGGACTCTACTCTAGGCCTTCGTGCACTCAACTGTGGACTCTTCTCTAGGCATTCACACACTCAGCTATGGAGCCTTTTCTCTTATATCTACCCGCTGCTTACTTACCCTTTTTATCAGACATAGACATAAGCTTCCATCTCTATCTTTGCCTTAGACTCTCTAAGACACACCTATTTATAGATTTTTACATATAATCCCATGGTCCGCGAACCATGGCTGGATCTCCAAACTGACTCGACTTTACATAACCAAGGGGATTAAACCCCTTTTGACCTCTAACTATCTATGCGCTCCACATCCATAGATTGTGGAGACTTTACATCTTTTTATCAAAATTTACATCAAAACTTGGGTTTTTAACCCCAAAAATAACCTAGGGGACCCCATTCCAACAGGCCCCCAACACAAAGGTCATGACTCGCCCTCGAGTCACTCTTATGGTGCGGTGGTCTTACTGCGAAGATCCCCTAGCTCCACCTACACAACTGCTACCTCAGCAATGCTCTCAGTGGCTACCTGCTTGACTTCTTCGACGAGTTGCTCTGCAGCTAGTCCTTCCGAGGCCAGCTTGATATTTTGCTGTGTTTTTTGTAATCCAGTCAGCTTCTCCTAAATGTTGGTTGATACTTGGTAATCTTATTCTAACCAAGGTCTCAACCTGGCCTTAAGTACTGCCTTCTTCTTTTGAGTTGCTTCCACCTGTATGAGGAGCTGCTTCCCCTCCTGCAACTTGGAAAGGCATTGTGTTGTAGCAATGGAGCGCGTCGTCGCCCTGACCTCATCGTACTGTTTTTGGATCTCGCAAATCTCTATATTCAGGATATTCATGTTTGGGTCTTCTTGCAGAGTCATTACCAACTCCATCACCTATTCAAACAAGGTCATGCAGTCAGCGATTGTGGTATCTAAAGTGGCCATCCCTTCCTTGATGGTGGCTCCACGCTGCTCTCTAACATCGGGCAGATTTGTGGCTATAATTTAAGTTGCAGCTCTCTAAGATTCATATTGAGTTCAAATTGAACTCACCCAACTTCTGCCTTGGCCTTGTGCACTCTTGCAGCTATTTTTTGGATCTTGGCTTTCGGCTGTGTGTCCTTTGGGATGTGCAACTCTGGCACCGTTCTGCACACCTCTGCTACTGCAGCCTCTAGCCTAGAACTTTGTGCTTGGATTGTTTCTTTTTCCTTCAATGCTTGTGTTTTCTCAGTGAGCATTTGTTCGTTTTTCACCTTGTACCCGCTAATCAAATTGAGAGAGCGTGTTTCTCCTGAGCTCTCAATTCCTCCGTTACCCCTGCCTGTAGCGCATGAAGAAATTAATTGGGGAGCGCTGCAATGTTCAGCGCGACCTCCTTAAGGGTGCTTAATATGACTTAGTCAACAGTTGAATCTGCGCATAGGGACACTTCCATTAGAGAAATTGTGTGAAGGTCCAATGTCCTAACCAATTCTATAGCCTAACTCATCCCCAGTGCTAGGCTCAATTGTGTAGTGCTGACTTGACCTGCACCCACCTATATCCTACTAGTCTAGATTTGCAGCTCACATAGATCCTTCTGGATGTTTCCCAGCATTTGCATGTATTGTTGCTTGAATTATTGCAACAGTTCGGTTGTAGTATCCCAGACTTTGTCACTGATCTCGTCAATATCGCCCTCTATCAAGATCATGGGATCAACCTGTGTTTTGTCCAACGTTTTCTTCTTGTAGGGACCCTCCCGCTGCCCCTGTCTGCACTTCCGTGGACAGAATGGGATGCTATACCCTCATCTCCTTAGCTGCCCTATTTAGACTGTTCCTCCTCCTCTGTCATAGGCAAAGGGGACTTACCACTTCCCTGTGAGTCGTGTTGCTCTTGCTCCTTAGCAGCGCACTCCTTTTCCATCTGAGCCTTTTCAGTGGCTTCCTTCTTCTATTGCACAGCCAAATCTTATGTAGCCTGCTTTGTTGCATCCTTCCTCTTCTTCTAAGTCGAGCTTCCCATGCCCTTACTAGTTCCTGCATCCAAATCTGACAGGGCACGCCACTCTGTTGGCTAGCGCTTGATCACCTCCTGAATGTTATGATATGTGACCAAGTATGGAAAACCATAGCATTTCTACTGCGGGTCCTTGCGCGCCTGAATTTAGACGCGGTGGAAATTAGCTTTAAATGCGGCATATGCTGACAACTGCTCATATAATATTGGGGATAACCTTGGGCACTAGTTGATGGCCATGCGCAGGCTAGATTCCATCAACACCCAGAATATCTTTGTCTCAGTGACCCGCACAAGGTACTTCGTGGCCCACAAGGAGGCGACCTGCATAGCCTCCGACAACCCTTCCTTCAACGGAGGAAACAAGTTATCCTCTAGTAGCTCCCATGCGACCAACACAATTGATAGTAGCAACCACGCATAGTGGAATGGTTTGGTCTCATTCTGGACCTCGTGACAATTCACAAGGAATTTGCTACATAGGTACTGCGACTAGTTAAACTGCACACCCTTCGTTCATTATGCAGCTAATGATACCACAAGCACCAGAACCTCGTTCGCGCAGCACTTCCACATTACCTTTCCAACCAGTATTTGGGTGGAAATCTACACCATTGGATCATTGATAGATTTGATTGAATAGCCACACTGATTTTTCACAAGTGAAAACTCCCTTTTCATTTTGTCCGCCAAGTCTTTTTCTCTTGCCTTTCCGCCAAACTCCTTGGTTGGATTCAAGCCCTCATGCGGCATGTGCGTGATACTGTGGATGAACATGTACATGATGGGTATAGGCCCTACTATCCATAAGCATCAATCATGCACAAGAATAAGTAATTTCCACACATAGGTGGTATTAATAGTAGTGCGGTGATAGTGGGGCACGCACAATAGTCTCAAAAACCCGTAATTCTTCACTCCATGGATCCATTCTAACATCTCTAACTCAGTGACACCTAACTCCAGGGAGTAAACACGCTTCATATAATTTTTTGTTGCAAGGTGAGGGAACCGTTCATGGTTTGCAAGGTCCCAATCTTCCATCTTCAGCAGGGGGATCTACACGAGGTGCGAACCTTCAAAGGGAGCCTGCTCCAACAACAGGGGCGTAGAGATTATGAATTTTTCAGAATATGGGTCCTTGGTGACCTTTGCCTTCCCTTTACGTAGGGGGATGTAATCAGGTAACTAGGTAAAGGGATCCACTCCCTCAGCATCTATGTTAGCGGTGCCCTGTCCCTCCTTAGCCTCCAAACTGACAAACCTCTCAGGTTGCTTATCCTTCTTCTTCTTTTGAGTTGCAGAATGTCTTCAGCGTGACTCACACACTAGCATTGACTTCTCCTCCTTATCCTTCTTCAGCTTCTGGGTTTCTCTAACCAGGGTGGGCTTCAGCCTAGGCGACCTTGACGCCATAAGCATAGGTACTAGAGCTTCCACACTCACAACCTCTAGAGCAGCTCCCTCTAACACAACATCTCCCCCAATGCTCATAGTCTTAGCAGGGCTTGGACCTAACTTGGTGTTAAGGATAAACTTCTGGTTCAACTCTGGTAAATTGGAAAATGTTGGGCTCGCGATCAAATCCTCAAAGAACAAGTGGTTCATAAGCAACAGACAACATAGCTCAAAAACTCTAAGTGTGAAAAGTGTTCTTTGTTGGGCCAGCACACGTAATTTATAGGGGGTTTTGAATCCATATCTTACCGTTCCACCCAAAATTCAAACATTAATGTTGTTTTGGCGGTAGATCTTCAAATATTTTGGCCTTAAATGCCTCCAGCTCGTTCCTCTTAACCGTCTTTTGGCTTTCAAATCATGAACAATGACTCCAATGGTCACTTTCGATTTGTGCTGCGTGGCACCTCCCTCCATAGCACAACTCCCTTTGATAGCTTCTTATACTGTAACTTCACCCATATCTACACGACCCACCTACCGTAGAGTCCTCCGAGCATAGTAGTGTAGTTTATAGTCCCGCGCTCCCTTTCAACTGCCTGGAGCACTAAGACTGCCCTATCATCATATAGTCATTGATTCAGATCTCCTACATATGGCTTCAATCGGCTGCCATTTAGCCTTCCCAAAAAAGGTTCTCCATTCAGCTTTGCGAGTTGTACTACGCCTCCATATATAATATCTTTGATAACATATGGGCCAAGCCAGTGAATCTAAAAGTTCCCCGGAAACTTAGTGAACTTGCTATTATATAATAAGATGTTAAGTTATGGTATGTTCTATGCTTATAACAGTTTACTTATTTTTATTATTATATTCCACAGATTAGCAATCACATGTACATAAAGTAAAGTGCAGATAGAACATTAAACGATCGACAGAAAACAAGCCAAGACAAGAGACACAAGATGTGGCGGCTAGCCAGGGACAAACCCCACAATGTGTGGGGAAACCCTTTGATAAAATATTCTTTTATCTTCAATAATTCAGCAAAGAGAAATAGTACAATAAATATGATTCATATCAGCAGTAGCAAACCCTAGATCAACAACATCAACATTAGCGACTTCATTGTCAAACTAGGGCAGACAATATCTCACAAATCGACCATCGGATTGACTTCATTCCACCGCCAAAAGTTGCGGCTTCCAGAGGAGGTTCAGATGAACCTATAACATAGTTCAGATGAACCTATAACATAGTTCAGATGAAGAGATATTCTAGGCCACGCAGGTCAATCTTTACTTCGCAGTTGTAGCTTCAGTTTCAGCAGTTTTTGGCTTCAAACTAGGGTAGTCGATATTTTGCAAACTGTTCATTGGATTGACTTCATTCCACCACAAAAATTTGAAGCTTTCAGAGGAGGTTCAAATGAACCTACAACGTAGTTCCAAAGAGGACAGCTTCTAGGCCACGCAGGTCAATCTTTGGATCTGTAGTTGCAGCTTTAGTTTCAGTAGTTTCTAGCTTCAAACTAGGGCAGTCGATATCTTGCAAACCGTTCATCGGATTGACTTCATTCCACCACCAAAAGTTGCGGATTTCAGAGGAGGTTCAGATGAACCTATAGTGAAGTTCCAAAGAGGAGATCTTCTAGGCCACGTAGGTCAATATTTGGATCTGCAGTTGCAGCTTCAGGTTCAACAGCTTCCGGCTTCACATGTGTGAGAGAGAGACCCATTTCTGCGCAGTAGAGAAGAGACTCATTTCTGCGCAGTAGAGAAGAGACTCATTTCTGCGCAGTAGAGAGAGAGAGATATGTGATGAGAAGAGTGAGAGCAAATGAGGAAAATTCCTCTTATATTTATACACAACGTTGGTGTTTGAATAGATGCGACTGTTGGGCTTCTGAGCCTACTTGAGTTGTAGGTCGGCTTGATAATAATTCCATAATCAAAATAAATTCATATCTCCATGAATACTTATCGGAATTGGATGATCTTTATATCAATCCTCCACCTCTGACGAGAGGAATCTAATAAAAATATTATCAGCCATGAATAAGATGACCCACATGAAGTTTTGCCCTGGTTGCCAATTTTAGCAACATGACGTGTTCCATTTTGTCACCAAACCACTAGATAAATTGACACTATTTAGAAAAGAAAAATTCCATTTGACAAACTACTTTTCTAAATTGTTCACTAAAGGACCCCTTGTACCCATTGTTTTCTTGTCTTTTTCCTTTTTTTCAACCATAACAAGAATTTTTATATCAAGTGAAAATTTGTGTTTGGAGTGCAACTGTTACATCACGATGTTGCAAAGATTAGTTGGCAAACTAAAACAAAGAGATATTCTAATTTGCCAATGTCCCCAAAATGCCAACCTATTACTAAGTCAAAACTAACATACCTAGAAGTAAGCACTTTCCAAAATACTCCCAAAATTTTACAAGCTTTAACAAACATACTACTTTGTAGATTGAGGAGGGCCAAGATCACCACATGCTTTACACATCCCCATAATAGGGGTTTGTTCATTAAGGTCAGGGACAACAAAATTGATATAACTAATAGAGCTGCTAGATGAGGAATGATCGGATTGAATTTGACCAAAAGAGAATTGCCATTGCTTAGGTTGTTGATTTAGATGGGATAGCTCATCCTCATAACTTTGGATTAGACTTTGATGGTCAATAAGAACCGCCATGGTTGTTATGATACTAAAGGCTAGTTGATAATGTTTTAATTGAAGAACACAAATCTCCCCTTGCATATGGTCCAACAAACGTTGCTAAGAAACTCCTGAGCCTAACATGTGGGCAAATTGAAATCCACTACTTGGAAAATTTCTTTGGAACTTCAAATTCAAATGATGCACTAGAATTTGCATGCAATTGACTTGGCCATAGTTCCAACAAAGTTGGTCATTTGTGGAATAGATAGTGAGAAAACAAACTAAAAAAGAAATAGACAGAGTTGCCCCACCACTCATACAAAATAATGCTAATAAAGAAACGAGTTGTTTAGAATCTAACGCAACACCATCAACAACATTGGGAAGGCGTACAATGAGATAAAAACTTAGAGGCTTTACTTTCTGACCACTAATAAATACTTCACTAAAATTTGATCCTTTCTTTGAGCATCTGACAACTAGCAAAACTATAGAACAATGGAGAATTACCCAATTGGGCTTGGCTTTCCATATAACAATTAAAACTTGCCTCCACTTCATATGGAGCATCCCCCTATAACTACTAATAATTGTCATAGAAAGAACTGAAATTTCCTTAATACATTGACTCCCAAAGGTGCTCGAATTTGACAAACATAATGATGTGAAAAAAATCGCATTGATATAATACTCTAGATGGGGATACATCTACTAGGAATGCCATCTTGCAAAGCCTACATGCTTTGGAGGTCAAAGTGATCGTTGCCCATGTGGTAGACTTGCCAATGTGGAAAACATGCTCAAGCCCTCGTGTATTACACCATATCAAACTCGAGCAACATGATAGAGTTGCAAGTCCACCCTAATGCATCAAATTGCCCAATTCACATTCACTAGGTTGATGTTATACTCGCTGATCTAAGACTGTATAGGGGCCATATCATTCCAATTCTTCTCCAACTTACACGAACCAAGACATGGTTAATGAGTTGGACATAAGATTACTTGAATGCCGTTTTTCCTCCACATAGAGTCCTCCTCCAAAGAAAATTGGAAATAAGACAACCAAAGTAAGATGAAGTTGGTTGATAATGAACTGGTTTTCCCCCATAGTACCATTTGAAGTGTTCACTGCATGAAGTATTTGAAGTATTCACTGCATGTAGCAAAGTTTAAGAGAGCCACATATCTTGTATAACTTCGAGACAAATGGTACAAATAATAAATGTGCCTTTCCTTGTTTGGATCCATTGATTTAACCATTATGGAATATGGTAGAAGGAGATTTGCCCATTGATTCTTAGCTCACTTATTTCTAAACTAGCTCCTTTGTTGGGCATCTAAGAAACTAGATTCGTCCCTAGGGCCTACGTGTTGTGAATCCAACGAATCTGACATGATTCGTGTCTGGAAATTGTGACATGTCGTGTCCGATTGGGACACGATCGAATCCTGATCGTGTCTCGATCGGACACAACGTGTCACGATTTCCGGACACCAATCGAAAAAAATAGCGACACGCGCGCCTTTGGAAGAGCCCTTCCTCACTTCGTTTTTCACATTCACTTGATTACTTTGCTGTGGGTCTGTTGTGGGTGTTTGGGAGCAAGGAGAAAAGGGTGTGGGAGCATTTTCAAGGGGATTCAAACAACACGTAAGTGCATTTTCTCTCTAATATTTTTGCATTTCTATTACATTAGTTTGCATATGCATTTCTTTTACAAATTTGTGCATTTTTGGTTTATTTTTTTACAATATTCATGACTCAATCAAAGGCAGCAGGGAAGGGGCAAAGGAAGGGGAAGAATGTCCCCATTGGAGATGCCCCTCCTCTCGCAATTTCATCAAAGTCTGTTGCAAGTAATGTTGAGGGAAGACTTTCTCCTCAATGTAACATTGACAAATATCCCTTGTGGAAATATGTCACAAGAGAGCAAGGGCCATCCAACAAGGTGAAGGGAGGAGACAATATGAGTTGGAAATGCAGCTATTGCCACAACACTTTCATGAGCACATATTTCCGTGTGAAAGGGTCATTTGTTGGCTTTACCAAGTTGTGGAATTGGAGTTTGTACAAAAGTGCCTTTATCAAAGAGGAAAGAAATGGAAAGGGAGTCCAATGTTGGTATGACAAATGTGGCTGCAAAATAAAAAAAGCCAAGAATGATGACCCCCTTCCATTCTTGAGGAAAGTCAACAACAAATTCCCATTTGACAGTTCTAGTGGGGGACAAGCAACAAAAAGAAAGGCAATTTCACTTGGTCCAGTGGACAAGATTTTTTAGAAGGAGAAATGGGAAAAGCTTGATTTCACCATTGCTTTTTTCTATTAAAACTTCATATCCTTTAATGTTGCATGCTCACTTCTATTTATTGAGATGTGCCGAGCTCTAACTCAAGGGGCTCCATTAGGGTATGTGCCTCCTGGGTTAGAGAAGCTTAGAACCAAATTGTTGATGAAGACAAAAAAAGAGGTGGAAAAAATGCTTGAGCCTATTAAAGCATCATGGCCAACATTTGGGGTTAGCATTGTTTCTGATGGATGGATAAATCCAACACGATACCCACTCATCAACTTCATGGTGTCTTCCTTGAATGGTCCAGTTTTCTTGAAAGCAGTGGATGCACTTGGACAATACAAAGATGCACAACATATGGGTGAGTTGTTTATCAAAGTTATTGAAGATTTAGGTGTTGATTCTTGTGTGCAAATCATTACAGATAATGCACCTGTTTGTAAGGAGGCTGGCATGATTGTGGAAGCTAAATATCCACAAGTTTTTTGGACACCTTGCATTGTCCATTCATTGAACTTGGCATTGAAATATATTGCTTTTGATGTGCTATGGATTGTAACATTATTGAGGATGCACGACATATCCGTAACCTTGTACAAAATCATACAAATGCCCTCATTATCTACAAGGATTACAACAATCTATCATTGTTGAAGATTGTGGATACACGATTTACCTCTTCATTCATCATGTTGAAGAGATTGAGGGATGTCAAAACCACTCTTGAGGCCATGGTTATTTCAGAGTTTTGGTCTTTTTGGAGAAAGACATATTAAGTAGCTTTTAAAAGAGTAAAGGACACAATGTTAGATGATGCTCGGTGGGAGAGGGTAGATCTAGTTATTCAGATCATGGACCCTATCATTTCCTTGCTTCAATTTGCAGATACATGCCAACCCATCTTAGGAGAGGTTTATGAGGGATGGGATTCCATGATTGAGTATGTGAGGAGCATTATTTTACAAAGTGAGTGCCCCGAGTATGAGACATCATCAAAGGCCTTCTTCACCGCTATATAGGATATTCTTGTCAGCAAATGGGACAAGAATTGCACACCTTTACATTGATTGGCTCATTCATTGAACCGAAAATACTACAGCCATGAATGGCTGAATGGTGGACCTTCTCTCCAATTCCCTCCTCACATGGATGGTGAAATATCACAGGGGAGGAAAGATGCATTTAGGCGGGTTTTTCAGGGTCGAGCATCCCTTAATGAGGTGGAGGATGCCTTTGCAGAGTTTTCCATTGGCACGAGTCGATTTGCAGGATATGATCTGATTACAGACAGGGGGACTAAGAAGCCCTATTCTTGGTGGGCAAATCATGGGGCAACAAGCCCTCCTCTACAACAGTTAGCCATGAGGCTCCTCTCTTAGGTGACTTCATCCTCTTGTTGCGAGAGGAATTGGAGCACATATGGGAAT
>APFE030698763.1:50358-64829 GCA_000404065.3 Pinus taeda | reverse complement strand
ACATAGAACAATATGCAAATCAATCAAAATGGAAGAGAGGCACACTAGAGGAACCTGTTACACAAGAAGAACTAAATGAAAGAGAAAGAAGAAATCTCCTTAAGATGGCTGACTTGGAACTTCCTGCACAGGTATTCTCTCTTACAAGCCCTCAAGTAGGAGCAGCTGCCTCATCCTCCACAACACATCAGGAGGCAGTCAAAACTACAAATCAAGCCCCCAGCAAAGGCAAGGAAAAAGAGATGGAGCAAGAACAGGTACATCAGCAAGAAAAGGAGCAGCCAGGGCAAAAAGAGCAAATAGCAGAGGCCCCAATGGTCACTGAACAACAGCCAGCACAAATGGTGCCTCCTAGGCAAGAAACAAGAGCTGAAGCTTCAATCCTCCAAACCCCACAAAGAGAGGACATAAGCAGGAAAAGGGACAGAGAGACTCCCCTCACTACGTCAACAACTCAGGGGGAGAAGAGGCAAAGATTGAACCCTTTTTCGGAAGAAGAAATGCCAATAGGGCAATCTTCAGGTATGGGCCTACCTAGCATGGAGGCCTCAGCAAGTTCCTTCCAGCAGGAACAAGAGAGGGCAACAGGAGGGGAAGTTAGCTCATCAAGCCAACAAAGAGGAGGTGAACAGAGCATCAAGCAACAGTTCAAGGATATTAAGAAGAGAAATGAGCCCATAAGGCTGCAATTATATAATCATTTGTTGAAAATGGCTCCCACCAACCAGCAAAGACTCAAGTCTTCTTATAATGTCCATGAGGGAAAAATGATCATGAGCCATTTCATTCCAGCCGTGCAGCAGCCACAGTCAGCTCCCGATTACATCAGGACCAACCTTGAGGTCCTTTCCAAGGACATCCACCCGATGGATCAGATTGAATTACACAAGTGAACTGGTGAGATGGTATATGCCTCCTTGACAGACAAAACATTGGTGAACTACAACTTAGAAAATAACCTAAATAATACAACTGCGCAACTTGAGTTGGAAAGGGCATCCTCTCAAGCAAAGGACAATAGGATCAAAGCTTTGGAGGACATCATAATAGAAGCTTGGGCATGATCCTAAGGATGTCAAAGCAGTGCAGGAGCTGTTGAAACTAAGGGATGCTGATATGGCAGCATTAAAGAAAATGATCAAAATCCCAGCAACTCTTCATCCCCACACTGAAGAAGGTTCCCAGCTAAGATAGGACAAGGATGCAGCAGCTATGTTGGTAACACTATACAAACAGCTCATCCAAACACAGGGAAAGTTGGAAGAATCAGAGGCTGCACTTCAGGCAGCATTGCAGCAAAAAGAGGCAAGACAAACTTCACAGCCTCCTCTAGGAGTAGTCAATCTGGAAGAAGCCCCTTAAACCACTGCCCCTCCCATTCAGCAGACAGAGCAAGCAGCACCTTCCACCTCAGCACCAACAATAGAGCAGGTTGAAAGCCTTGACATGCAGAAGCTCAGGAATGAAATTCAAGTCTTGGAGGCCCGAATGTCAGAGCTAAATCAAGCCAAAGAAACTTTGGCTAAGCTCAATGAAAAATATGATAAATCCAAGCAAAATGTAGCTGAGAGAGAAAGAGAGGTAAAAACTCTCAAAAGGAGAATAAATGAGCTAGAAAAAGAGCTCACACTGGATAAAGTAACAACTGAGCTCAAGAGAATGCTATGCGCCAATATTGGCCAATCCATCACAGACCAGTGGGAATAAATTGAGGCCATTCATGAGCAAATGGGGCTCATTGGAAAAGCACACAGGGAAATCCAAAGAGCAAGGGCATCTCTTGGCAGTATGCCTGAGGCTACCACCAGAATGATAAATGTGCTTAATTACAGAACAAGTTCTCAGCTGATCAAAATGGGAATTGCCAACAGGAATGAGACCATTTCAATGGTCAAAAGGGTCCTGACACTAAGAAACCTGGTACAGACCTTAGAGAGAAGAAGACAGGATATGCAGGCAGACATTAATAAATTCTAGGACAAGTTCATAGCATTGCAGAACAGAGGTCTTCCTAGCTTGATGGACCCCTCAGGAAGACTACTTTCACATGAAAAATATGCCAAGAGGGTCAACACCTTTGCTACTAATCAGATTTCAGAAAATCCCAACACATCAGCAGAATCAGGGCCAACATCAGGACAAACTCTCTTCAATAGGGTAGAAAGTTGATTCTTTATCATGAATGAAATCAATCACTTGTTTGATGCGCCTCCCAATTTTTATAAATATACAGAGGCAGATGAGACCATAGAGGCAATTTTGAGGCATCAATTTCCCGCACAGGAAGTCTAGAACAGTTTGATACAATTACTGCTAAACTAGAGCCAATAATTATGTTTTTTCCATTTGAAATATATAAGTTGTCATGCACAGGAAAATTTTGATATGTCAGCATGTATGCAGAGAGAGGCTGAGCCAACTTAGCAACACCATTCAGCCACCACAGCAGCACTGGCAGTCACAGGTGATAGGGCCAAAAAGCTAGAGGAGGACAGAGCTGCACAGACACGTCATTCAGCAGTTATAACAAAGCGTTCAACCGACTCAGTGAGCTCCAAAGGTCAAAATCTTCTGACAGGAGTAAAGAGCATTTATGTTGTATTAAAGGCTGTAATAACTTCTTATCTACTATTTCTGTACGAGTTAATGAAGATATTTTATTTCTCAGATGACTCAATGCCTGAGATATTTTGTACGAAACACTTCTATATATTCCCCCTCGCATGAGTTTGCAGGGGTTGGATGTTGGATGTTGGATGTTGGGGTTGGATGTTGGATGTTCCTAATATCTTTTAGATAGTTCTTTTACTGTAAATTTTTAGAGAAGTCATACAATGGCGGTGGAATTTCCAAAGCTCTGGGTTGTTTTGATGCATTATGGTGTTTAGTTGAAAGTTGCAGGATTCCTATGTATTTCATGGCACAATAAGTTTTTCTTTACAACTCTTTGTTATATGTTTTGTTATCATTCATATTTCTTTCATGCTTCTACGCTTTACAGTTAATGGCAAGGAAAAAGAATAGTTCCAGGACTTAATCATAGACTACCCTAAACTCAATCTAAGCTATTATAAGTGTTTTTCTTCAGTTATAGTAATAAAGGTGTAATTCTTAATTGCTACCCTTTCACGCTATATCTCTCACAGTGATTATTGTTTCAGGAATTCAAGTTTTGCTCCTGAGGAATATATCTCTTTCTCACATCCCAGCTTAGTGAAAAATTCTTAATTGCTTTTCACTGGTTGTTTTCATTTCACCATCATAATTTCAAGTTTGTTTTATGAAATATCTAAATGGCCCTGTAATTCCAGCTGCTCAACCTCAAGACTTCAACAACCAGTAGCCACAGACTCCATTGCCCAATGGACTAACACTATCTGCATATTTCCACTTCAGATACATAAACACATCCTTCCAACCAAACATAAACCAAAACCCTTACTTCATAACTAGCCTAAAATCTCCATAGAATAGAGACAAACCCTAAAGAGAGAGCCCTCTCTGATTACAGTTGGGCTAGAAGCTGTAATCCAAAGATTGGTTAGTGGTTACCAAGGCCGTATTCCGTTGGGAGTCAAAGGGAACAACCTATGTGTTAACAGTCACTAGATATCTTTAGATACTAGGAAGGTTGATCTTGTCCGCAACCTCGACTCATTCCGTGTGACAGGAGTTCTCCAACTCCACCATAGATCAAGAAGAAGAAGAAGAAGCAAATCAAGAATCCACTTCATGGAAAGACACAGTAGTTGGGCGCAAAATTATGCAACTGAAATGGAATACCATCCCTCGCAGACTAGTCCCACTAGAAATCCTTTTTAATAAGGATGACATAGCCTCCAAACCAATGGCTCCATAGATAGATGATCAAGTAGAATACTACAATATCAGCTCGGAGGAGGAACCCCAGATGATTAGGCTATCAAAAGGAATCCCCTTGCAATACAGGCAAAGGTATTTAAATCTATTCAAAATATACAAGGATGTTTTTGCTTGGTATTATGAGGATTTGAAAGAATTTGATAATAACATCATTCAGCATAAGATTCCTTTGAAAAGTGGAATAAAGCCATGCAAGCAGAAACTCAGGTAGATAAATCCACTCTTACTCTCCTCCATTGAAAAATAAGTGAGGAAGCAGTTACAAGCAAAGATTTTAGTGCCTTTAAGGTACTCTAAGTGGGTGGCCAACTTAGTCCCTATCCAGAAAAAGAATGGAGAAATAAGACTATGTGTAGATTTTTAGAATCTAAATAGGGCATTGCTGAAAGACAAATACCTGCTGCCTAGGATGGATCATATGTTGCAGAGGGTCATTAACTCAAGTAGAATGTCCATGATGGATGGGTTCTCTGGTTACAACCAGGTAGCAATCCACCTTAATGATTAGAAGAAGACTGCTTTCACCACCCCGTTGGGAACATTCATGTATGCTCACATACCTTCTGGTATTATTAATGTAGGGGCCATATTTTAGAGAGCCATGGACATAGCTTTCATAGGGGAGCAAGACAAATTTGTGGTGGTTTAACTAGACAATATCACAATCTTTTCTAATACTTATGACGAGCACATCCTCCACTTGAAGCTCACCTTTGAAAAATTTAGGAGTATGGTCTTTCTTTGGATCCTAAGAAATCTCAATTCGCCATGAGTGAGGGGAAATGTTCTTGGTAATATTAGTAGCTGTTACTCGAACCGTTCCTTTTCTACCCATGTCAGTGTTTCTTATAGGGGGCTCGACTGATAAGGAGAGAGAGGATGCGTAAGCATGACTCGACCAACGCTAGTTACTTATTTGAGAGGGCACCCAATAAGTCAAATGAATTTGATCGAAAAGCTGCTTGATGAAAACCAATGCTCATATATAATGTAAGAAAGAGGTTCAAGCCTTTTTGGGGAGAATAAATTTCTTGAGGAGGTTCATACCCAAATATGTAAAAATAGTCAAGGGTATTATGTACATTCTTAAGAAGGGAAATGAAGTCAAGTGGAGCCCTGCCCCTCGATATTCTTTCATTAGAATTAAAGAATCTTTGGCTGAAGCCCTAGTACTAGTCAACCTTGACTATTTAGTGCCTTTATATATATTTTCTTTTGCTTCTCCACATATTATCACAGTAGTCCTACTATAGAAAAATAAAGATGCTTATGAACAACCCATTGCCTTCTTTAGCCAAGTCCTAAGGGATGTTAAGCTAAAATATAACATCTTGGAGAAACAAGCCTATGCACTATTCAAGGCTTTGAAGGCATTTCATATGTATGTGCTACAATTGGAAATCACAAAATTTGTCCCAATGACAGTAGTCAAGTACATCCTAGTGCAAGGAGATAATGAAGGAAAAAGGGGTAGGTGGATAGCAAAGATACAAGAATATGAGCTAGACATAAAGCCTACCAAGTTCATAAAAGGCCAAAGGTTGGCTAAGGTTTTATCTAAATCTAATTTCCAAGTTCTAGGGATAAAACTAATAATAGAGGAAGGCATACTAGAGGATCATCAGATGGGGATTAAAACATTTGAGCAGAAGATCTATGCTAAATATGAGGGATCACCCTAGTATAAGAACATCATTCATTAAATCTTATTCCTAAGGTACCCGCTGAGGCTGGATAGATACAGATACTGGAATCTTAGATTGCAATCACAAAAATATATCATATCCAATGGCTTACTCTACTAGAAGGACTCAGTGGGAGTATTGTTGTTAATTTTGATGGAGGGAAAAACCCATAAAGTAATTGACGATTTCGACGAAGGATTTTATGGAGGTCACTATAGATGGAAGACCACTACACATAAAATCCTTAAGGAAGGATTCTACTGGCCTACAATGTTTGGGAATGTTCATTCCCAGGTCAAGTCGTGCCAGAAGTGTCGAGTGTTTGTTGAGAGGAAAAATATTTCTCCTCTCCCCCTGACTAGATTTCTTAGGAGAAATAAACCCACTATCTAGTGGCCAACACAAGTGGATATTGATGGCCATAGACTATTTCACCAAGTGGGTAGAGGCCATCCTAGCCAGAAATGCTACAGACTCAGTGGTAATCAAATTTATGTAGGATAACATACTATATCACTTTGGTTTCTCCCTTCAAAATTATCACTAATAATACTTAGGCCTTCAAATCTACCAATTTCATCAACTTCTGCCAGAAATTCATTATCATCATCGGGCACTCCACTACCTACTATCCTCAAGGTAATGGCTTGCATGATTCCTCAAACAAAAATATGGTGAGGGTGTTGAAGAAGACCATCGCCGAGAATCAGAGGAACTGAGACTCCCAACTAAACTTTGCCCTATGTGCTAACCGGTTAACTCCTAAACGTTCCACATAGAAATCGCCTTTTGAGGTAGTGTATGGTAAGGATATGGTCTTCCTGATCCAATTAGCGATGCTAGTGGCAAAGTTACTACAAGAAGCTAAGGAAGAGTCAAGTGCCTTAATGCGAAGGATAAATCAGCTGGTCGAGCTTCATGAAAATAGAGAATAGGTGGGGGCCAAATTGTCAAATTATCAACAAAGTATGAAATCCCTATTTGAAAAGAAGGCCAGGGACCTCTTCAACCAGGAGATTTAGTTCTTGTTGGGACATCCGACGGGTAGACAAAGGAAAACAAAAAAAAAAATTGCTCCGCTATGGTTCGACCCTTTCAAGATTGCAGAAGAAAGAGGAAATAAAATGTACATGCTTGAAAATCTGGACGATGAATCTCTAGAACTATCGTAAATGGTCAATTCCTTAAACTCCATTTCAAAAACTAGAGGTATCTGTCTTACACTCATTGTAAATACCAGTGTGTGTATTGTAATTGTTATATGAAATTTTTAGTTTATGTTGAAAAGTCCATTTTCACAGAATTATCATTTGTTTAGAAATGACTCCATGCCCAATGGAAGAAAAGCTACTGATCTGCAGGTTCTCCGTACCTTGTTAGAAAGGCACTGTCCCCAGTTGGAGCCAATGTTGTCACTCTCTGCATTATGAGTTTCAGTTGATCAAAGTTGCCAAAGAGAAGTTAAGTTTGAAGCCATCTTCTAGGTCATGGAAGCACTCAAAGCCAAATCGGATGCTCTCCATTACATAGTTCTCGGAATGAGCTTTCAAATGAGGTGAAAGTCCAAAAATGGACTCCTAGATTAGAAGTTAGAGTAGATTGAAGATACCCTTTCAAAGCTAAAAAAAAAAAAATGGCTAAGGGTTAGGCTTATCGAAAATCACAATCGGGGCTTTTTCTGGAATAGTAGCAGTGGAAGGCAACAAAACCTACAATCCATCGATCATTGATATCACAAATTGCAAATCGACAGTCAGAGGCCTATGGTGAATAGATTATTGGCGGTTCATGATGGAGAACATCGATATCGCATATCAGTGATCGCATGTGAAAAAGGGTGATCGCAAGCACTTAGTCATGAAAATCGTCGAAAATTGGGCTTTAGTGTTAAAGCACTGGGAGGGGTTAATTTTATTTAACAAAGGAATTCAAGGAAAAATCAAGGGTAGATGGGCCCTTTTCCCTCTCCTCCAGGGGGGTGACATGGTAGGATCCTATTGGTCCTAAGAATCCATGGGGTAATTGACGTCAACATGATGTGGTAGTATGAAGGATGTAATGTCCCTTCCTAAATTATTTTGGAACAAGATTTATTTCTACATTTTGGGGCTAATTTTGGAAGAGATGGGGCCCATTCAATTTTATTAGGAGACTTACGAGTTAGAAGTAAGTTATTTTGGTTTTGTTCACACAAGGAAAATAAGCACTTCCTAAGCCAATAGTTTGAATTGCGTGAGATGAAAAATCTATGGTTTAGTGAGGGACCCATGAAGGAGAGAAAAAGTGCTCCACGACATCTATATAAGGAAGGTATCTCTCCTCATTTCAATCATCTTATTGGAGTATATTGATTTCTCTTTGGTTGCTCGAGTTGATTAGCCGAGTCACTGCTTGTTTAGCATGAGTCCTTAAGGCAAAGAGCTCACCCTTTCTTTGGGGAACTTCGAGTGCCATCCTAGGAAGGTTTTCTTCATTTCTTTAGGAGGAGGATCACATTGTGATTCCCAGCAGTAGCATTCCCTTCCACGTTGTACGCATTACTGGGGAGCATAGTGGAGAGGAGGTCGAGTTCATTGGTGGTGCTTAGAAGTGGAGATTTGATGTGAGATTTTCCAGAGAGGAGGCTAGGGAGGATTGTCAGCATCTGGGAGAATTTGGGAGTTGATTGCGTTTTTGGCTTGGCAATTAGACTTTTGCACTATCTGGGCCAACAAAGAGGCAGTCTGTGGGAGCTCATTTGGTGGGTAGAGTATAATTCCTTGAGGCTGATATTCGATGTGGAGGTTAGACGAGATATTTGGAGTGGTGTTTTCTTCCATTTTAGAGCTTGGAGGAGGAAGTTTTGGTCATTCCTTGTGGGCCGTAATTCTTGAGTTGTTTGGAGGGTGTGGACCATAGAAGAGGTCAAATTTGGGAGGTCAAAATTTGGCCAAACCATTTCTGGGTTTTTCTAGGTTTTGACAAGGATTCCAAATATAAAGTTTCAAAATTTTCTGAGCACCGGAAGTGGGGTTTCTAGTAGTATATTTGTAGTAGACAGTGCATAATTGTTGTGGACTACACAGTGCATTTGGAGGGTCGATTTTGAGAGTTCAAAATCGAGCCAAAACATTTCTATGTTTTGTGGGTTTTGTTTAAGGATCTTGGGGATAAATTTGTAACATTTTTTGAGAAGCGGAAGTGGAGCTTCCTACAATTCCTTTCCAACCAGTGGTGTAGTTTTCTGGGCAGCACAGAGCATTAGAGGAGCAGAAATTTTCTAGTACTTGATATCATTGTTTCATCACCTGGATTCTTTCATGGTTTCCATTGAGGCAAGCCCAGGTGCATTCATCCATACTATTGTACCTCTCCATTGATTAATAAAATGGCTCAACTGGTTCTACTTCTAGGGTTTTTATGATCATGTGTTGTTTGTTTAAAATTTATGTGTTGTAAATCGTTTTTGCTTTGCATATCTCTATTTATTTAAGTTTGGAACATTAAAATGGTATCATAGCATGGTATTGGTCCAGCTGTGGGAAATTATCTAGAATATCATGGAAGCTTTGGGTATGAGTGCAAAGTGATGGGTGAAACTACAGACGAACCCATGGCTCAAAGGAAATCAGGTACGCAAAAATTCTGGGGTGGAATCCATGGGGATGATAAGAGGTTGGCCTAGTTGAGGAGGGTGATAGACCAGACTCATCCTCACCCCTACAACAGAGACACTAGAGGTGAGAAAGACGTGGGGGTGCACCCATCTACAACATTTGGGGAAATTTGACAGAATCAAGGTATTATATCTCGTGAAAAGGAGAAGGCAGGATAAGGACAGTTAGAGGGTGAGACCAAGGTATGATTTTGTAGGTGGAAACATAGATTTAAATATCAAGAGCCTGAGGAGGAGGTTGAGCATGATGTTGAGAGCCCATAGGATGGTGAGGAGCACATAGATCTACCCAGTGTAGCACAAGAGTCACCATTATTTGAGACCTCTTTGAAAGCTCCAGTTGGCACCTTGGTGGAGAAGATAGAGCATACAGCCATAGTTCCATCCAATGATGAGGTGCCAGGAGATACAAACATGTCCACCATTGAGAAGGTGACATCCATTGTTGAGATGTTTGGGGTCGTGACCAAGTTTTCAGGTGATAGTAGTGCACGACAGGATGATGAGGTGTTGAGAGACATCACCACTCTTGATGAGGAGCTGATAGGTATAGAGGCACCCAAATCTGCGATAGAGTTGTGGGATGACAACCACCTACAACAACATGGAGAGAACATAGAGGGGCGTGAGCTAGTCATGGAGGGGCAGTTCATGACTCATGTTGAGCCCATGGTGGCGGAGGACGAGAAATATTCTTTGGGGCAAATCACTGACTTAGAGTTGATAGATGCACAAATTGTCAATAGAGTTGGAGTAATTCCAGATAATAACTCTCTCTAGGATTATATAGATGGGGCTTACAACATTGCTAGACTACCTATGCACCATGGAGAGAGAGATGCAGAGACTCCGCGACAAATTTTATGTGTTGACCAAGATGGTGAGTTGAGGCGACATGAGCTGCATAAGGTAAAACACTCACAGGATGAAGGGCTTGTTCTATGTGCTAGAGTTTGTGCATTCGATCCCTCCCTTGGGGTTGGATGGCAAGAAATTCTGAGTTGGTACCTGGTGGAGTGGGCTAGACTCATGGAGATGGTCGTAGTCCAGAGTAAAGCTCAGTGGGAGCTCTCACACATTGAGGGTTTTAGAGGCTCAGATTGGCATTGGGATCCAAGTGGGGCTTCCTATCTAATATCAGACATGCAAGATGACTATGGAACTGATGCTAGTGGCCAAGTGGTTTGTGAGAAAACTCCATTGGTTGTTTTGGCATGTTGGTTGCACATGGGAGCATACGATGATTAGCATTCTCTGGTAGGAGCTAGTTGGAGGAGGTGGCATGGGTAGGCCACTAGACTAGATATTGTATGGAGATGATGTTCTCCCATTGAGGTTTAGGACTCACAGGTCACAAAGGATCAACACAATAGAGATATCCCCTCTAGTAGGAGTGGAGTTAGGGTGCTCAAGTCTACTAGGATGGAAGAGGGGACATGGCGCGTGTCATGGTGTGGTCACTATTAGAGTGGAAACACTTTAGCATGTGTAGGATACCATATGTTATAAAGTGGTATGATAGTAGGAATTGGTACACAAGACTGCACAAAGTCAGGTCGTAGCATCTAGTGTTATATAGAGGGAGGTGGTCTGATGCATACAGACCCAATTCTAGGCCATAGCACCTAGTGGTGTGTAAGGCTATGCAGCGAGGAGTAGTGGCCTATAGAGGAGCATGGAGATACATGGTGGTATACCACAGCATGTGGGTTGACACTGTGGGGTAGGAGGATTGACTCGCATTGCAATGAGGACGTGCAAGGAGTGACAGGTGCAGTGACATAGGTGGGACACCAGACAGTGTAGGATTGTATAGCCGTAGCCAGGAGTATCTAGTGGTGTATAGGGACAATTATGGCATACAATGGCATGTTGAGGAGTGTGGCCACACTGCTTGGTATGTAGTGGAAGATGATGCAGTGCAGAGGGTGCTTAGAGAATTTCCTCCGAGGAGACTTATAGACAGGGGCACTGCATGTACCATTGGATACATCCCACCTAGGATTGATGAGGACACTGTTGAGCATATGGGGACAACATGTTTAGTGGAATCAGGGCTTTGAGGGGGTTATCAATAGATCCGAGACACAAAGGGGGTTGTTCATAGGATTACTCCTGAGCATTGTGACGAACTCTTGATCATACCCATCCTCCTTTGGTGTTGTTTACAATTGTAGGGTGTTTGTTTGTTGCCCTTTAACACTCTTCATTCAAGAAACATGGCTTGGGTGGCCTACCCTAGGCAGTTGGATGAGACACCTCATGTCATGAGCTGGGAGGAGACTCTCAAGTTGAGACACTTGGTAGGGGCACAAGTTAATGGTTACAAACTTAGCGATGGCATTGTTGATTATCGAGATAGCATATGTTCCACCCCTAGGCTCACTGATCTGGAATTGATCCAAGACAAACAATTAAGGTATTACAAACTCATGTGCATGGATGTGCCTATGCTAATTTATGAAACGGATCGATAATATTGCGACATACACAGGCACTGAATCAATTAGAGAAAACATAACAGGCAAACATATAAACACAACAAGTTTAATAAGGAGTTCACCCAACACTCCTAAGCTACGTCTCCTAGTCTAGCCTTCAGTGGTGGCCTCTCTATTATGTTTTCAAAGAAGAGTTCTTATAACATTGAGCTCAATTTGAGTCTCACTCAACAGATAATAATCAATAGGACTGTACTTGGATTTCCCAAATCTTTGGAGTGCACAAACTCTCCTTATTGAAACTCGACCTCTACTAGTCACAATAGTATGAGCCCAATCTGATACTCATACATGACAGACATATACGGAGGAGTTAGCTTGAACCTCTCAAGCCTTCTTTGGAGTACACAGACTCTCTGAATCTCTCTGGCTCTGTCTGGATCGATGTTGCCTTTTCTCTGTAGGCCAGCTCGACTTCTTCTCTCTATTCTCTGCTTTCTGCATCTAACTAACTCTTTTGCTTCTCTGTCTATTCGTGGCTTTAAAGCCAACCTATTTTCTAACTATTCGTTTCTACTTCCTGGCTTTCTAGTTTATTGCCTTTATTCGTTTGAATTCCTCTGTTCTGCATCATCATCACTATGTAACGTCTCACAGGGAGGTGGCCCCCTGTTTCATAACAAACTGAGTGTCAGTTCTTTTAGACGTCTTTGAAACAACCGTTTTTACTATTAGCTCTAAGAATTCCCGCGAACATGATTCTTTGCCAACTGATCATCCATGCTAGACTTCAAATCTTATACACTCAGCCTGTTTACCCTTTGAATTCAGCCATCCATTAGATCGCATTTCCACCATCGATTTGGAGCCTCTAGATCCTATGGTCTCCATCCATATCGGGCGGGTAATTACCATGACATTTACCCGTCCGATGTGAGCGGTTTTCTATCTCTTTCGCTAGATGTGTGGCACCCAGTGTATGGCATCGGGCAGGACTTGGTCGAAACCGCTTATCGCTCGAATCCCTTTTGATATCCTGTGGGTTTTTGTGTGGGACCCACCTCTAACGGAATCGGTGCTATATCTATACATTTTTATGACTTTTCAGGTTTGGGTCGCTTGGGACTTTTCCTTCTTTAAGGGGTTTTCCTGGCGATATGGGATTAGCGACTTGTCGCTAATTGCTTATCAGAACCTCCCCCATTTGTCAAAAAGACTTCCTGTTTTTTGTTTTGTGACAGTGCGTGTTACCATGGGCCAACTGTTTGCATGCTCAATCGAGGGTCCTCGTTGCTCCGCACTGTTCACAAATTACAACTGTTCAGAGGATATTTCGTATAAGCTTGACCTTTGCAAGACTTTGAAATTTTGGCATGAATTTTACGGAGTTGTGAAAACTTAGAGAGTGTTTTAGGATCCAATTCAGATCACGGCCTTCCCATTGAAAAAAATTTTGGACCACCAAAAGTTATCTTTTAAGCATCAATCAAGTGAGGGTATAGATTCCTCACTTGCTTAATTTCTATCCATTTTGCATTGCTTGGTTTTTAACCTTTGAGCCCAATCCTATGCTACTCAACATCCCCTTTGTGCGTAGTTCTCACCATCCTGTCCAAAACTGTATCTTCCTACAACTCTTTGAGATATTTAGGCAACAGATCATCAATAGAAGGAAATTGACTCTGCTCTTCAGTATCTTCAATTAATGAAGGTTCAAATAGTCTCAAGCTGTCTGCATTAACAACTGAGTAGATGTGCATGTAAGCTGGTAAATCAAGGCAAAAAGCATTCTCACCAATTTTCTCAAGTATCTTGAAAAGTCCATATCTTATTGGCTTTAGCTTCTTACCTTCACCTTGCATTCTATATTTTCTGATATACAACCAGACTTGATCACCAACTTGGAAACTATGCTCCATCTGATGCTTATCATGCCTTGCCTTGTACTTGGCTTGGCACTTTTCCAGCTGTTCCTGTATTGCCTGGTGAATCTCTTGGATTTGTTCAATGAACTTGGTTACCTTGTCCACATCACTGTGTCCATCAACTACTATATCTTTACCAAAGACAAAATCCAAGGGAGACCTTGGTGTGAAACCAAAACAGGTCTCAAAAGGAGATATTTGTGTAGAAGAAAGTTTAGCTCGGTTGTAAGCATGCTCCACATAACATAAATGTTCATCGCAAAGCTTGGGACGCTTTCTACAATAACCTCTGAGCAATTGGATCATTGTCCTATTGACTACTTCTATTTGGCCATCTGTTTACAGATGAAAAGTTGTGCTCTTCTTTAGCCTCCTGTTCATCAATTCCCACAAACTCTACCAAAATTTTGCAATAAATCGGGTATCTCGATCCGATATAATGGAAGTGGGTAATCCAAAATGAACCCATACATGTTGAAAGAATAACTTTGCAGTTTGTTAAGCTATAATCTGTTTGTTACAGGGTATTAAAATACACATTTTGCTGAACCTATCCACAACAACATATAAATAGTCATGACCTTTTCTAGATTTAGGCGGTCCTCCAACAAAGTCATGGAAACACTTTCCCAAGGATGAGAGGCAACTGGTAGTGGAGTGTACAAGCCTAGTTTTCTATTATTGGGCTTGCTTTTACCACACATAGTACACCCTCATAATCTCAACAGAGACAATGGGATGGAGATTAGTGGAAGCTGGCTTCCCCTAATCAAAGAAATTAAGGTCACCAACTCTTCTTAAGTTTTAGCACCCCTTTCTAATCTAAATAAATTAGTAACCTAGCTTCAATAATTTATAATAATAATAATTATAATTAGTTCAT